>BHFT01050753.1:0-70519 GCA_004320025.1 Laticauda laticaudata
CCAATCAGGATGAAGAAAAAAAAAAACCATTCTGGCACAGCATAGGCTAGCCCCAAATTTAAAACGGAAATGGCTGTGAAAGTCTGACTCACAGATGAACTCAATACAGAAGCCTGATGATGGCAGGGGATTCTGCTGAAACGTTGCTACAACTTTAAAAGCACAACTATAATGACATGGGAAGATACCTGAACAAAGCTGAATACCATACAGGTAAGTCCCCGTGAAAACTTAAAGATCAATATCTATATCTATATCTATCTATCTATATATGTGCCTTGTGAGGTCTACTGTTTTGTTTCAGGCAGGGCAGACACAGGCCAGCATAATTTATTATTTACTGGTAAGTAGCAAGAATTCCAATGCAAAGGGAGGCACAGAATTGAGTACAAGTGCTCAGAAGCAGAGTAAGGTCTTCTCAATAACTGGGAGGTTAGAGAGGTCAGTCCAGAGTCAGATGAAGCAGAGGTTTAGAGAAGCAAAGGTCATCCACAAAAGTCCAAGATTAACACCAAGAAGATTTGTGATCTGGACTGAGTTGAAAAGCCAAGAGACAGTGAGCAGAGTGGGAAGCAAGGACCACAGAACTGACATTGGCAAATTGTTGTCAATGAAGACCATTTGCTGACAGCTGCTCTTAAATCGCCCTGTAGGATAGTATCATTCAAATACGATACAACTAGCGGATAAGCTCCATGCCACTACTAGACCACAGACAGAATAACAAGAAAGGCCAGTAGCGCTGGGGCCAGTCTAAGCTTCAGGGGAATAATTTTCCAAATAGCAGCATAAAAGGATCTTCTCTTGGGTCCTGTAAGATGATATATTTTGGTATATGGCACCCACATTATACTTCTCCTATGGTCCTGATAGGACAGGTAGATGTAAACAGGAAGAAACTATCCATCAAATAACCTGTTCCCATGTACCATGAGGGTTTATAAGCCATTACCTGTGCACTGAATTGAACCCAGAAGCAAACTGGCAACCAGTGCAGCTCGCTGAAAAAAAGTATAAGATGTGCTGATCAAGAAGAGCACATAACTGTCTTTATCAAAGTATGTTACACCAGCTTCTGGATACTCTTCAAGAGAAACCCCATGTACAGCATGTTGCAGTAATTCATTCTGGCAATGAAGATCAGTACTTTCTCACTCCTGTTTCCTGAACAGATTTATATCACTAGCCCTTTAGCTTTTTTGTTTTAACACAAGCAAGAGAAATTTGTTTTACCTGAAACACATTTTTTTTTCAAGCATTGATGCAGGTAGTATCCAACTAACAACCAATCGCTTAGTGATTTTTCAAAGTTACATCTAAAGATACCTACAACCCAGATTTGAATTTCTGATGGCTATCCACCTCCCCAGTCATGTGATCATATTCTGGGTGCTCAGTAACCAATCTGAATTTACAACAATTTTCAGTATCCCAGTCATGTAACTGCAATTTATGACTTTTTTTACTTGAATCTGGTGTTTATTTCTGATTTCTGCCCAAAAAACACCTATTGCAGACAATGCATTTACTTAATGCCATGTGCGTTCATTTAACAACTGCTGAAAAAAGAGTTGTAAAAACACATGATGATCTGCTTAACACATGACACAACTTATGACTGTAATTTCAGGTTCTATTATGGTCATAAATCAAGAACTATCTACTTACCTAGCAGCTTACAGAGATAAAAAAGAGGATAGTTTGATAACAACAAACCTGTTGTTATGTATGTTATATACAGCATATAAAAGAAAAAACAAAATATTTAATTCAGATACTCCCTGATGTTATCCTATTACTGTTGGTATGCTCATATGAACATGAATTTGGATAAACGCTGGCAGACACCGGACATCAGGGAACCATACTATGGTCCATGGGGTCCTGAAGAGTCGGACACAAGTTGTGAAGCAATTGAACAGTAAATGTTGTCTTTAGAATTATAGAAAGAAAGCAAATACATGATGTTCTAAACCAGCCTTGCTAATTTCCTGGTTTTGGGAAATGCAGTTCTCAGAATTCTGAGGATGCATTGCCCAAATATTTAATTTTAATTCTAATTTTGTATTAATAAAACCACAACCTATCTAGTAGCAAAATATGTTGGTGTTTTGTTCAATCAAAACATCCAAAATTGGATATTTTGACTGGATATCTTAGAATTCTTACAAATAAAAAATGAGAACTGAAAAATACCGTATTGCATTCCCTCCTGGAACAAAATTGGGTGTTGATAAATTATTCAGCAACCCTCCATTGCCCCAGTTATTTAGAAAGTTAAAGCACAGAAGGATCTTTTCCCCTAAACATAGGAACTCACTGACAAAATATGAATCTGTGCTTACTCCAAGCAGATATATTTGGATACGTGTTATGAAATCAATCACTACATTTTCACAAGAGGTTTATAACAGCAGCTTTGGAACTTCAGCAGTCAGGTCCGCCTACATTTTCTAAATAAAAAACCCCAAATCATTTCCTTAACTTTTTCCAGGGCATTCACAGGGATGGTAAGAAAGTTAAGATGGCAGCCATGATGGAGCAATTGAAACGCTGTCTGTTTAATGAGTATCACACATAAAAAAAACAAGCATAACTTCAATAACACCATTGTGGCTACCAACTTTTTTGCAGTTTGTTTTTTTATAGATGTAGTCTTTTGTTATATATTGCTGTTTTTCCTTTCCTCCCTTTCTATTTCAACATTCTCTTTCTCCCTTATTTTCTTTATATTTCAATATTTTAAACATACATATTTAAATATACATATTTAAAATATTGCAATATAAAGAAAATAAGGAAGAAAGAGAAATAGAAAGGGAGGAAAGGAAAAACAACAATATATAAAAAAGACTACAGTTAGACCACAACTGAGCCCAACATTTCTGTTGTTAACTGAGTCATTTGTTAAGTGAGCTTTGCCCCATTTTATGACCTTTCTTGCCACAATTGTTAATCACTGCAGTTGATAAGTTAGTAACTCAGTTGTTAAATGAATCTGGCTTCCTTATTGACTTTGCTTGTCAGAAGGTCACAAAAGGTGATCACATGTCCTTGGGACACAGCAAAGGTTATAACTATGAACCAGTTGAATTCAATCAAATATGAATTCAGTTGTCAAGCATCTGAATTTTGATGGTGCAAATATCGTAACTATGAAAAACGGCCATAAGTCAGTTTTTTCCAGTGCCTTTTATTTCTTACTGACAAATCTGCCTATTCAAATCAAATCAAAAGGCAAATCAAGCTATTCACAAAGACATTCATATTTGCATGCAAATCAGAAAAAAAGATTTTATACATTTCAACAGCAATTTTTTGAGCAAGAGAACATTTTTCAACCAATAATATTCTAATCAATATAATGTTCCAAAGAGGCAGAAATTATACCTCACCCTCCTCCATCCTTCTGAACAAGTATTTGCATTTTCTGTCAACTGTTCTCTAGTTTTCACATTTCATCTTCTTTCCTTGCCTGACTTAATATTCTTTTGGATGAGTTTTATTCCTCTTTTTTTTTTTTTAAGTGAANAGTTTTATTCCTCTTTTTTTTTTTTTAAGTGAATCCAGAGGCCTCACTGTAATTATGTTGTGCAACACATTGGTTAGAAACAAGTATATGTTGTTATGCAAATAATTCAAATGAATGCCCTCATCTAGAACTGGCTTCATATGATAACACCTTGTCAATTCAGATTGAGGGCATGTCATATTCTGCTTAAATAGTCCTGATAAATGAACAGCCTTTCAATAATTTTGCTTTTTTTCTTACCATCCCCAGCTCATTAGAAACTGAGATTTTTAATAGAAGAGGAAAATATTTATGAAATGCATTCCGGCCATTTGAGTTTGACTGATTTTAAAGCGCTTGGGTACTTTTTACTTAACCTCAGTAGAAATCTAGTGGTCTTAAGAACCATTTTAGAAACTCATGTTACGTGTGCTTTTTCTCAACAGGAACTCATATTCTTTCAAACAAAGTGACAGCTCTATATATACTCTTTAAAAGATCTGTTTATCTTTTACAGCATAAAATTTGAGGGCAAGGTAGTTGAACATTATTACCGAGATATGGTTAACCAGTTTACTCTGTGAAAAATCTTTCCAAAACTGTACATTATATTATATCCAAAAACTTACCTCAAGACTTCTAACTAGAACAATCAAGAAATAAACAATATCCTAATCAAGGAATTACCAACACAGACAAACAAGCCAATACAGGTAGTCCATCAATTATGAATGGAATGGAGCCTGTCCATTCCATTCGTAACCTGAGGATTCTTGGGAGTGAATCTCATGCCTTGAATGGGATCACTCCCTCCATTCACCCATAATAGAATGTGAGGCTTGTTAAGTGCACGTGAGGTATTTCAGGGTGGGGAAAGCCGTGGGAGGCCTAGTGATGGAACAAGCTACTGGCCTAAGACCACCCTAGGTCTCCCCGACCCACTGAAATACCACATGCTCCCCACAATTGCTTCTCCCCCACCTAACCTGCTACCCCAGGTCGCTTACCTTGTGAAGATCTAGCAAACAGTCTCCTCTCTAGCCTCTCAGCCATGTACAACCCTCTGCACTTCTGTTTGGGCTTCCGCAGGCCTCCCTTGGCCCGTTACAGACCAAAATATAGCTGCATCCATTCCTCAGAAGCTCCATTTTGGTCTGCAATGTCCAAGGGGAGGCCTCTGGAAGTCCAAACGAAGGATCAGAGGGGCATATGCATTCCTCGGAAACTCCATTTTGGTCGGCAACACTCAGGATGAATGTTGCAGAGCCTCTGCTTTTGTTTGTAAGGGTGAACAACAACTGTGGTGCTGCAATATGCAGCATATAGCTGCATGGTCTAGATGGTTGGCTGCAGCCAGAGACGGGCTTGGAGGACAGACTTCAGGGAACACAATCTACCCCTCAATGCCCAAACTGAGAAGCTGGAAGAGAGATTCACCATCGTCCTGTTAAGTACAGACCGAGTTGGCTTTTTGCTTTTTTTTCCCCCCACCTTCCCATCCCAATCCAGCATAGCAAAGACAGCCCAATGGAAGTGGAAAATGGGGCGTTTCCATCGGCCCTTCTCTTTTTTTCTCCTAGCCTCCTTTTTCCAGCATGTGTCAGGCAGGCTCGGCAGGCAGTCATGATCTTTAGATGGGCTTTTATTTTTTCATCCCAAGGAGTGGGAAAGGGCTCAGAATGGTACATAGGAAATTGCCCTGTCTGTGCAGCATTGGCCCACCTGCGCTGCACCACCTTGCCCTGAGTGACGCTGAGTAGGCCATGCCTACTCAGTCACATGGCATCCCCATGCCACATCCACCCAACTGGACACTAGGAAGAACTAGTTGTTAAAATTACCTGAATCCCACCGCTGATAAAGTCTTGAGGATCCATGAGCTAGATTTATTTACCCTGTTCCCATCAATACTGACTGGAACCAATCTCGGGCAAAGAAGTAGAACCACCACAGTGCCTTGCTCCTGACTCCTAACTGCCCAGTCCAGTCCAAAAGGATACTACAAACAAAGTATTGAAAACCAGGGATAGGTCGAAGAGGGTACCATCCTCATCACACTGCAACCAGAAGTCATCCATAAGTATGATTACTACTGCTTTAGCTCCATACTCAAGCTTGAAACCTGACTGGAAAAGATCCAGTTAATTCATTTTCCTCTGGAATTTTCTGAAGCTGCATTATGACTATCTTGTCAAAACTTTTTCCAAAAAAGAAAAGGTTGGAGACAGAATGAAAATTGTGCAGTACATTAGGATATAGACACAAATTGTCTTCCAGAGGGAGAGTCACAGCTCTAATAAGGAAGGATAAAATCCCAAGTAGCTGGCAGCCTGCAGTCAGCACAATTAGCCTGCAATACTATATTCTAACCACTGTGCCACCATGGCTCTTCTAGATATTCATATACATACAAACATGCACTGAGTTTGAGGAGAAATGTGGACTTCTCACATTTGGGCAAGAATGGTATTCAATACTTATAATTATGCTGTTATAAAAGCTTCTCTATTCTCCTCCAGCTTAGCTTTAAACTTTAAAAATATGATCCATCACTTGGTTGCCAAAGTTGAAGGCTGTCCATCCACTGTTTTAAAACCTAGATGGAAAATCTATAGAGAACAAAACTATCAGATTACCTAATGTCATTTCCAAAGGCTCTAGTCTTCAATTCCTAAGAATCCTGATAGCAATTTATCTCTGAATTGAGCTCCCACTTTATACCTCCAAAACATCCATTTTGGGAGCTCTTCTTTTGCTGTTTCCAAGGTCACTGAACCAAAAAAAAAGGCTACGTTCTCTTGTGGTATATTTTTTCTTATACTCCAGTTGCAGTTGCTTCAGTACAAAGCTGCAAACTCCTCCTCCTATTTCCCAAGCAACCATGAAAAATGGAAGATTGGATGGAGAGGAAGCCCCAGTGTGCTTAATTTCCCCTAGCAGGATAATTTGCTGTGAGAAAGAGGGGATAAGGGACTAAAAGACTCTTTTTTACTTTTTGTCACTAAACAAATAGAATACAGACTTTCCTCATCCAGGGCTTTGGAAAAGGATCTCAAAGCTAAAGCTCTCAGCACTCAGGAACTCCAATCACACCCTCAAGAATGACAGTGGCTCTTCTTCTTCTGCAGCTTGCACTTTCCAAGTGTGTTGCTCATTCAGCTCTTTCTTCCTCTGCAGGAAACAACTCTCTGACTCTCAACTTGCATTTCTGTTGCTCTTACTCTGCTCTTAGGCTTGATATCCAGACTGGTTCATGGAATTCTGTAGCACTGGCCAGTTATGGACAACAAACATATCTCTACCTCTGCATTCCTTCTGTTAGAAGATCACCAATGATTTAAATTTAAGATGTCCGAAGTGCTCTTCAGCTAACCTAGGAAATTTATGAAATGCCAATGTTCTGTATAAAATAGTTGGCTCCAAATAACTCATTCTGATTGGTTACTAAAAACTAAAAGGGATTGGTTCAAGAACCTAAAAGGAGATTGTTCAAAAAAGGAAACAAATCCTCGAAAGCCGCAACAAAGCCAAGCAAAATACAAATGACAGTGTCATTTGGCTACAAGCAAGCAGACAGGAAAGCTATAAACAAAGGGACTGTACACGGCTTATGAGCCACATTGTTCCAGTCGTTTTACTGATTGTTTTGAATAAGAGACCCTTTGTGTGTTGGAAACCCGCGTCTAACCCTCAGCGGCTTTATCGTGACCGAACCACTGGGGGCGGAGAAGGTGGGCATTGTCCTAAAGCGCAGGACCAAGCACGCGCGTGGCGATATCAGAATTCCAGCATTGGCACAAGGCACAGCCACACTCATGGCCAGGAACAACCGACGCCGCGCCAACCTTTTAATTCCCAACGAAAAGAGGATTGGAGAATTCCTGATTAGGGACCCGTTTCCAGATGTACTTGGAAAACAATGAGATGCGAGGGATCTGCAGATCAGCGCCAAGAGGGCTGTGTTCTTTAACATTCAACGGCCTTACATCCTTCAAGATGGCCAACAGAGCCCTCACGCGATAGCCCCGAGACGTCAAGCAATTGAGCGGTGCGCCCAGAAACTTCAGGAGCTGCTCAGAAAGCTCAGCTACGCTCCATGGTAAGTCCAACCTTACTAAGCGACATACGAATTTCTATCGAGAGACCAGAGTAGAAGGTGAGAGACCCAATCGCTGGACTTCGTAGGACTGCCTCTCCGACAAACCTAGACGGGTAGGAGTGCAAAGTCCCTAAACCCTGAGCATGATGGGCCATGTCAGACCTGAGTTCAGTGTTCGGAGCCTTTAAGATGACTCGACCAACACAGAGCATAACTACTAACACAGGCCCAACCAATTAACCATCAGCTGGAGGTCCGCTCGGTCGGAAGCCACAGCACCGCTTAACAACCGCTCGCCGAAAAAAATCGGCCTAAGTCAAAATGAAGCATATCTAAACGTCAAATCGGGAGACGAAACAAAGCCTAGGCCAGAGAACGTCGTCCCGCTACCACTCACCACAGGAAGATCTATGATGTGCAGACATCCGAATCGACAAAGAAGTGACGAGGCTGCGCACCGCCTGTAACGCCCAACAAGAAAAAAGAGCGCCGAAATAAGAGAATTGGCGGGAGAATCGCCGCTGCTCGCGGAGGAAACCCATTCCTCGAGCCCGAATGCAGGTTTTCTCGCATTGCCATATTGCACGACTTGCAAGAAACGCGAGGGCGATTCACGTCGAGTAAAAAGTCTGCAGGCAAACAGCGAAAAAACCTACAGGCCACACGAGACGGCAGCAAAACTCCGCCGCACAAGCGACGGCCCCAGGCGAAGCTGACGAAAGTGCGAGCGAAAACAAGCGAACCAAGCTTAAACGAGAGAATACGCACTCAGGACTGTTACATATAGGAAGCCTCTAGACGGCAAAGCAGCGAAAAAAAGTCAAGATATCAGCTGAACCTACGCGACAATTTTATATGAAATGCCTCCATAACTTCATCTACTATTTGATTACTAAACAAACTAAAAGCGAGATTGGGTTCAAAAAAGGAAAACCATCCTCCCGAAGCCGCGAACACAAACGGGCGGCAAACACATGCAAATGAATGTCATTGCTCACAAGCCAGCAGACAGGAAGTTATAAAAGGGCTGTCGGCCAGCTTGAGCAATGTTTCCGTTTTACTGATTGTTGTTGGAATAAAGACTTTGTTGTTGGAACCCAGTCTACCTCGCGTTTTTCCGGACGGAACAGCCAACATAACCTTTGATTTGTGCTCATTTGGTTTTTTTATTTGTTTTGGATGGCAAAAGACAAATTGCCAATTGATTTCATATGTTCTTTCCTGAAACCTCGATAGATAAATAGTAATTCTATTAAGTAGTGACTTACAACCTCAAGTCCATGTAAAATTGTCTGTTTTCAAGCATTACATCCAACTACTCTATTCTCACCTATTATACCTTCCCAATACATTTTATATCTTAAGCCTCTTCATTTACTAGTTTTTAATCTAAATTTACCTTTCTCATTTTGAATTCTTTAGAGGTGTTGAAGGAGCAACTGCAGTTCTGGTTTAGCTGGAAGATGCCAGGATGGAGAAAAGCAGCTTAAATAATTGCTGGCCAAACTGGTGGAGGGGAGACATCTGGCCAATAAAATAATATTAGATTGCCAACTTTCAAGTAGAAAACACTGCTGTGCTTCTAACAGCAACCTGAAGTACAACAGGCAGAAATCAAATGTTTGATTCTAAATTGAATCAAGCTTGATTCTAAACTGAATCCAATTTTTCCTCTAAATTGTAAAAGGCTTCACCTATCTATTCCTTCAAAATAAGCCAAACCTCTCCCACATGTATGCACACACTTCAACAAAGGTTATGTTGGCAACTACTTACCAGCAGCCTAGGATGTTTGAAGAACCAGAGGATGATCATGTTAGGTGCTCAGCATGAATTCTCACATGAGATCAAATCCTTGAGAGAATAGGATTTGGAGGGCCCTTGTGCTATCCCAGCACTGATCTGCTACTCAGTATTTGTGTATGCCTACATAAATTTACACAGTCAAAGAAACCTAACCATAATAATAGAAACACATTTGATTTATTATATATACTATTACATTCTCAGGTGCACTAGTTATTTGTCATTAGTGAGGAAAAAGGAAGCTCATATTTTTCTAATCCTACAGTTAATCCTTCTCCATCCTACACTGTTCAGAGTTATACAAAATAAATGTACACACATATAGGAAACATAAATGTATTACACACACGTTTACCTAAAGCACATGATCCCTGCCTTAACCACCCAACCACCAAAGACCAGAAACAAGTCTTGCTCAAATAACATGAAGTTTTGATGTAGCTTTGTATACGCCAGAAACCCAGGGTCATATGCAAATAGACAAGTCAGACACTTTTTTGCTGGTAAAATGTTCTTCCTTTCCAAATTCTCCATGGATTCCTTGGGCAACTACATAAGTACATTTCAGCCGTACTTACTCAGAAGGGTGTTGTATGAAGAAAATATTTTGAAATTTTTAATGTTGTAGTTGGAAGAATAAGTGCATAAGTGCAAAAAAAAAACCTCTGTGATACACACACACACACACACACTTTTTTCACTGTATTAACATTTTGAAGTAGAATAACCTCTTTTAGCATCTAAATGGGCAGCCTTGTGCTGCATGATATTTTGTTTTTTCCCAAAAGTTTAGGTGTAATTACTAGATATATCCCATATTATAGACCAGGTGTCTCCAACCTTAGTAACCTTTTAGACTTGATAGTCCTATTATAAGAACTAGAACGTACAGAAGTAACCTATTCCCTTTGAGATAGTTTGGATTATAATCTTTGTCATCCTTATAACTGTTCAGCAGGGTCAATAATAGTTGTAGTTGTACTACAGGTAGTCCTAACAACCACAGCTGAGCCAGAATTTGAGACATAAATCATTGCAGTCTTTAAACAGGTTACCACATGACCTGATGTTTTTATGGCAGCTGTGAAGCGAATCATTGTGATTCTTCAGAAAATCAAGTTATTAAGTGAGTCACTGCAGTTGTTAAATGAATCTATTTTCAAATATCTTAAACATCATGTGATTGAGGGATGCAAATGCAAGTTGTAAATGTGAGCTGGTTGCCAAGCCTGAAATGTGATTACATGATTGGGGCGGAGGGTTTGGGCTGTGGGGATGCAGCTGATGTAACTTCAAGGACAAGTTGTAAGTAAATAATTGGTTAAGTGACCAGTTGTGTAGTAAAGATTACCTATAATCTAATCTGGATACCTCAGATTTTCTATCTACAGTAGAGGTTCTTAACCTTTTTCTACAATGGACTCCTTTGAGGTTTTAATGAAATCTGCAGACCCCTTTCTCAGAAAAAAAAATATTTAAATGAATAAAATAAAATTATAGTACCAATTATACTATAAAGGAAACTGATTCTTCTCAGAGCCAGCCAAATACTGAACATATGCAAATATACGCCTAGCAATATGTTTTCATTTATTAATCCATTAAATCAATAGCAAGCCTTTTTAAGAGTATAATCATTGTTTCCCAAAAATACAACCGTCCCAAAAGTCCTAGACTGATTTTTTTACACATGCACCTAAATATAAGCCCTATCCCCAAAATAAGCCCTAATTAAGACCCCACTCATTCCAGGGTAAAAATTAAGCTAGGGTGGGGATGGGTGGTGGTGGAGCTGCCCCTCTACTTACCTTTGGACAGTTGCAGATAGGCCTTGCACACCCCAACAACTGCCTTGCCGGTCCATTTCTTCTGCAGCTGACAAGGCCAGCAAGGCTTTCCTGAAGGCCACTGCAGCCAATAACAGAACTCCAGATCAATCTGAAGCTCTGTTGTTGGCCTTCAGGAAAGCCTTGCAGGGCTTGCTGGCTGCAGAAGAAGTTCCTGAAGGCCTCTGACAGCAAAAAGGAGGCCAGGGGCGATGCACATAAGTGAGGTGAATCAGTAGATTACATTTCTGCCTGAAAATAAGACCTGGTGCCTTTTTTTGGTGGCAAAAAAATATAAGACAAGGTCTTATTTTCAGGGAAACATGACATATTTAGAAAAATTAAACATTTTTGAAGTCCTGAGGCTAGGAGATTTGTTATCTTACATCTATTACTGAATGAAAAACTAAATTGCAGTTTGAGGTTAAAGGGAATAGCAATTTGGAATCAGGTTGTTTAAAACTAATCTGAGCTACATGCAATATAACCTCTGCAGAGTTCTGCAGATCTGATACATTTAAACAAGTTAGTGTGCATTCAGTACTGGTATTTCAGCCCTTTGAAGACAAGGATTTATCCGAAACTTTTACACTGAAATTTTTTACACTTAGTATTGGTCCTGGAATCTTTTGAAACTTAATTTATTAGCCACTTTAAAAGCAAGTGTTTCCATTTCTTTTAATCTGGAAAATCAAGAGTCTATACCAGATTCAGAAACCATGCTCAATTTGGCATTTTAGCACCTTGATCCAGAAGATCTAGGTTTTGCCCTCGGCTATTTTAGCACTATGTCATAAGGCAATCTCTGCAGGAACTATATCTCGGTGTAAAGCAACTCTTCCAACCCTCTTAGTTACATTTAAGAGACAAACTGAAAAACCAGTGCAGATAACTGCATTCAGGTGTGATATGGCATGCTTTTAGCACAGAACCTTTCATCAAACAAGAAATAATATGCATCAGAGATTGAGGTTTCCAAGGAGCTTAGTAGAGCAGCTCACTGTGGAAGCAATTGCAAATCAGGTTCCCACCGCCCCTTAAATGCTGGGTTATACTGTATATTGTTTGTTCAGCCACCTGCTTATTGGGAAGTAAAACCTGGAAGGCTGATGCTGAGTTATTTACTCTCCCTGATAGCTACATTTAGTCAGGTTATATTATGGTTTCCATATGGATTTATGGAAAATGTGAGAAGTTGGGTGTTATTATATTAAGGAAGAACATTTGTTTTTCTGGATTTCTGTGATTCATGAGAAGCTTAATCTTTTTCCCTTAATACTAATTAATCATGTGGTATTTTGATGCAAAGTTAGTAATTTCCTTACAGAATAGAATTCTCCAAAGAATATTAGTTAGAAAGCATGTTGTAAAAGTTTATAAAAACTCATGTGTGAATACAATAAATCCATTTTGATCAAAGATATATCCATTTTTATCTGGTCACATAAAACATTAGCACTGAGATTGGAAGAACTTAGTTTAAAATATTAGTTTAGTTATATTGCCTTAGTTTAAAATATTGCCAGAAACTATATATCACCAATTCAGTTACTTTTAAACTGCAAACTTGAATTCGAGAAACATTGGATTTTTGGTGATGGCTTAGGCTTGTGCAAAAATGTTATTAGATTTTGTCTGTTCCTGAATCTTCTCTAACCTATCCTACATTGTGAATCTGTCACTGAAACTGCTTTTCAGATATATCTACGCTACTAATACAAGCCTGCCAGAAGATAGGTGGCAGAACTGACTTTGTAACAGAAAAAGAGCAAGTAATACCAAGTCGTACTGTTCCTAATATCAATATTCTACCCCTGACACTGAGTTTGGCCAAGTTCAAGATGTTAAAAATTACATACTGAATTCAACAGTCAAAAACAGTTGCAAATCAAAACAACTTATAACTGTGATTGGTAGGAGCCTGTGGGATTGCAATAGAGATTGTGATTCGGCTGGTAATTCGATACCAGTATTTTTTCTCTTACTCAACTTCTTTCCTGAGAAGGTTTTGAAAACTGATTGAATTATAACATCTGACTTAGGCTAAGTGGCCCAGCAGTGTGGAATTATCTAACTCCTAAGTATCATAATTTACTTCCCCATTATCAATGCACAGAAAAGAGACCAGCAGTCTCTCTCTTTCTCTCCAAGTATAGAGAGGCACCATGTTCCTTCATCAAGGAACAAAATGGTGCAAGCTTTGTTAGCCAAGCCATCTGGCCTCACCACCAAGAATATTCTAAAGTTTCTTTCCTTTCAATATGGTAACTAAGGAAAGAACAGTCAACCTTACAGCCTTAGATGTCATCTTAAAAGATAAACATGTGGCACCATTTAAATTATTGGCCAAACTTTAGAGATTATAATTTCCATTTCCAGATTACCACTACATAGCAGGGAAGATTTAAGGTTTTCTGTAACTCTTTACCGCCATCTCTTGATTATCCAGATTTTACCACTGAGATTTAACAGCTTTAATATAGGGGTTTTCAAACTGTATATGATAATTTTCTAGGGCAGGGCTGTCAAACTCCCGCCCTGCATCATGTGCTGGCCACACCCACGCCTGATTTAGTGAAGGGGGGGAAAGTCCTGATACATCATGTGACAATGCCGTGATGACATGAGTTTGACATATCCATTCTAGGAACTGCAAACTCTTTATAGAGGGAGAATCACAATCAGGGTTGTGCAGAGGGAATGGGAAGAAAGCCCAGAATGAGTTCTGATCAATGATTCAACCGCAGATTTAGCCATCTGTCAAAATCACATTACAGTCAGCAGCACTATGACTGGCAGATGGCTTCCTGTTGGCTGGTGACTTCCATTCTGGTATGTGGTAGAATATCCATCATGTTTGCACCATTGTGGAAGTGTACATTTTAATGAAGTTCAGTATCTCTGTTATTTAAATTTCAGACCTTTCAAACTGAACAGCTTTTGTGGAACACTCCTAGCTTGTTTATTTGCTTGACAATGTTCCATTATCCAAGTAGGTAATATTATCAGTGTAAGTGTCTGTCAGGTTTGCTATCTATTTATATACAATAGCTTACTCTGGATAGCTTTTGTTGTAGCAAGAGATTACCAGTGTAACCCAGTTTTGACGACAGTAAGCCAAAGTCATATAGGTAGTCCTCAATTTACAACAACAATTGAGCACCATTTTTTTTTCCTAAGCAAGACAGTTAAGTGAATTTTGTCCCATTTACAACCTTTCTTGCCACAGTTAAGTGAATCACTAGTTAAATTAGTAACATGGTTGTTAAGTGAATCTGGCTTCCCCATTGACTTTACTTACTAGGAGGTCACAAAAGGTGGCCCTGGGACACTGCAGCCATCATAAATATGAACCATTTACCAAGCATCTGAATTTTGATCACAGGACCATAGGGATGCTGCAACGGTCATACGTGTGAAAAATGGTCATCAGTCACTGTTTTCAGTGCCATTGTAATTTTGAATGGTCACTAAATGACTTGTTGCAAGTTGAGGTTTACCTGTAATAATATAACGTCTAAGTCGAGAAATCTGCAATTCTGGAAAAAGTGAAAGGAAAGAAAAGAAAATGAATCCCAGCAAGGTAAATGGGTACAGCTAGGGTGAACTCAGTCATGGCAGTTATGATGCACCACTGAAAGATCTGATGGACCAAACTGGGGATAAATCCTGCTAGAGAAAATCTATTTACATCATCACTAAGATTCCATCAACTGGAAGGCACATAACCAATCTTAAGAAAGTATGGTGAAATGCATGCATTGCATAGTGTCATATTCCCTTATAAGAAAACAATAACTCTTATCAAATCAATAATTTGATTTATGAGAGAGGTCCCATAACACAAAACTCATGACATAGCAGAAAATGATGGATAGCAAAAGAAATTGACAATAGATCTTGATGCAGTTTGATGATATAGAAGAAGGCTATTTAACATGCCTGATGGAAATAAAAAAGTCTCTTATATTTATTTTTCTCTGATACAGAGAAATAATATTTAAATATGCTGGATGAAGATGCATTTCAATTATGTTCAATTATTTTGGAGAAGCAATCAGCAGTTTTCAATACTTAGGATAACTTGAAGAATCAGTTTACACCTATTTGCCATTCTGACGAACAATGTTGTCTTATTGAGCACAGAAAGGGAGCTGCTTCAGGTTTTATTTTATAATTTTATGGGATATATGCATAGCTAAACATTGAAACAAGTACAATGTATAAAGTATTTGGAACTGGGTCAAAAAGTGTCAAGAAATGAATGTTTTGATATAGCACAGAAGTTATAACCAAGACAACTGCTGTTCAAATCTTTGTTTGGACTGAAATAATAACAAGAAGAATGTATGAAATGTATATGCTTTCTAACTCCTAGTGACTGAGACCAGTGACTATTCTTTAGTAAATTATTATCTCTTTGATGGAGTGCTTCTTTCCTACAAAGCTGCTCTTTATGAAAAGCAGAGATAATATTAAAAAATATGTATGTGTTTAAATCACCTTTTGTGCTACCCAATTCCAGAATGACTCTGGAATATAATATAAATACAGTATATAGTAATGCTAAATGCAGTTATGAGGTTCATTGTGCAATATAGGTATAACAATTTTGCCTTAATAAGAGTAAAAATCCTACTTTATTTATTTATTGACTGTCATAAAACAATAAACTGTAACATACATAATTCCTAGGTTGGCATTTAATCTGTATTACTGGGAAGCAAACCTTGTTAAACTTGACAGAATTTAGTTTTTAGGCATGTACAGAACTGCATTTTAACTCACATTATTATCAAGGGTATTTCCAGATACATGATCTTTTATTATGGAATCACTCTGCCTCTTCTATGAGCTTCAGAAAGGCCAGAGCCAGATGATAGTATCTCCATTTATAATTTTCCCGTTTGCATACATTTCTTCTTTTTCTTAACATAGTAGATACAGAAACAACCCAAGGAGATAGAATGTACAACAAAAAAGTGTTCATTATCATGAACATATTTCACATTAATATAATGCGCACAGAATTTCTTTGCAAGTGGTCTCAGCAGAAGTTGATCAAACATAGCAATACTCTAAAGTTAATTAGGGTGAGATTTGCCTAAACTCATCTAGGATTTTATGAGTAGGGATTTGAACTTCTGTTTCTTGTTCCAGGATCTCAAGTGAATGCTGTACTTACAGACAATGTATGATGCTTCGGTTCTGCAGAACTATAGTTTTCATCATCCATAAAGATTGGCCATGTCAAGGATGGAAGTTGAAATTCAAGATTGCCTGTCCTCACTAATATCATCAAATCCCCAATGTCCTGAAATGAATGGTTTCTTAAATTGATTTTCTTTGAAAAATAGTACCTCCATCAAATAATGAAAAAAGATCATTTTGTATATAATGAAAAGGATTATTCTGTATATTATATCATTGAAGCAAGACACTGATTCAAAAATTTCTTTTGCTATAATCAGCATATACCTCAACACCATAATGCAGCAGCAATTATACCTATAATCCCTACTGAAGAGCCAAAATTCATACTCCCTATCATTGTAGATACCAAGAAACAAATCTATCACTTCAAAGCAGAACAGAAGGGAGAAGTAATAAGTCTTAACAGAAGTCAAGAAAGAACCCAGAGTGAGAGGCACAAAGAAAGATAAGAAGAGGCATTCACTAAAATAATAGAGCTAAATAATATCTGGAAAGAAAGCCAAAGGATATAAAAACAGAAAGGAAAATACCATCAACAATGCTCATAAATTAAGAAGCAGCAGTCGTTAGATTCATTGGATTCTTATCTGGATGTACAAAGGAAGAGAGAAAGGAACAATTCTCAACAGAACTGTGACATGGCATTGTTCCAAAATTCAGACAGGTGTGGGATCGAATGCTAACTTTCTGATATGAATAAAAACTAAGATGATGATGATGATGATGACATAATTCATATTCAATCATAGAAAGATTACTCAAATTTAAAGAGTACTGATTTTCAAATTACGTTGTAATAAAAGATGACCAATAGTAGGTCTGAAGCAGGGCAAAGAGGGAGGAAAAAACTCACCCAAAATATTTTGTTTCCCTGACTGGCACAAGCAAAAATCTCATGAACTAAAATCTTTACTAAAAAAGATTTTAAAATTGCAATTCTTTTATAGTATTGCAAATCAGATTTTTAGTTTTTATATTTTCTAATTATATTGGAGACCAGAGAAAACCCAGATCTATTCAGTGATGGGATTCAAAGAGTTTTACCACTGGTTTGATGGGCATGGCTTGTTGGGCATACTTTGCGTGTGTGCACACACTTTGTATGCGTGTGCCAAATGCACATTTTGCGCAGGCGCAGAGGTGTTTGCACAGGTGCAGAGGCATTCCAACTCACCTGCAAGCCTGCACTCTCCTGTTCACTTCAGCAGCTGCCTTGCGCAGCACTCTGCTGTGCCGCACAAAGCAGCTGCACTTCAAAAGCAGAGAATAAAGGTGACTATGGTAGCCCAGCAGGCAGGTAGGCCCAACAGCAGATCGGCAGAGAGAATCTGTTTGGTCTCCGCTGCTCATCAGCCTACCAGTTCAGCAGAACCAGGCCAAACCAGTAGAATACCACCAGTGGATCTATTTATTAAGTACTTCTGGAAAACACAAATTGTTATTTTGAAAAGGGGGCTACAGATTCCTAACAAAATATCCAGCATTTTTGCACAGCAATCCTTCTTCCAGTTGGCTTGTTGGTTAATTGGTTAGTTACCTATTATAATTGGTTAGTTACCTATTTATTTATTACAATTATCCCAGTTTTCAAGGTGATTTAGAAGAAATATACCAAAATACTTTTTATTTATGTATCAGGTATATTTATTTATGTATTAAATTTTTATCCTCCTTTATTGCTGTTTTATTTTCATTAAACATATTTGTTAAGTAACAGTAATGCACTTAATGACCAGCAAAATGCAGCATGAAACTAAAATCCAATGAGAGAAAATACAAACATGACAGTCTCCATAATACTCTACTACAACAGTATGTTAATTAACTATGCAAGTATAAATCTAAAATATTACAATCTACAAAATAAAATATGTATCACCTAAAACAAGGTAGCTTATATATAATAATATACTATTATGTATAATAAGACTGAAGAAAACCCATAAGAAGTGGTTATTCCTATGACTTGGAATAACTGCACAAGTAATGAAGGGTTGGAATTTCCTACATTTATTAGATTTGTTATTGGTTTTCTCCATGAATTTAAGATAGTTGACATAGAAATCTCCCTTCCTTTTATCCCCACAATATCCCTAAAGCTGAAAGAAAGAAATTGGCTCTGAGTAATCCTATGAGTTTTTCTAGCTGAAATTGAATAGGAGCCTGCTCTTCATCCAATACCTGAACTTCTACACCAAACTGGGTTGGAGAATCTTTCTTACATACTGGTGGCTAGAAACGGCTTGGCTGGAAAAGAGAGAAGAATTCCTCCAAGGTGGTCTTTGTGGCCTGCCGGCCGGCCTTCTCCTTTCTTCTATTCCTACAGAGAATGTATGAGTTTTCTTTAAAAAAAAAAATCTCTTTTTGTAAAAAATCGTCACCTTGAAACTGTCAATATTACAGGCTGACTTTTTTTTCTTCCAGCAATGTCACAATTGCACCAGCTGGGTTTTATTTACAACATCACTACAGCCTTCTTACACAGTTCACATGCTTTTTATTAATTTTATGGAATGTAATGTCTGACAAACAACTACAGAAGAAAACAGGCACTCAGACTGATCCTCCTGGAAAATCCATCAGCAAATAACTATCATGACTCACTAGAAAGAACAACTGACCTTCACAATTATTAGATAAAAAGGGTGTTGGTACTTACCTAATATGCCCGTTCTCAGTGAGCTGCGATGAGCATCCAGAGAGTGGGAGGTGCTTAGTCTCTGCTCGGATAGGCTGGGCTTAATTATTAGGATGCTCTTATTCCTCCCTAGCTCCTCCCTCGCGTCCCCAGTTTGCGAAGAATGAGGTGATACCACCCCACCCTTTGACTCTCTTGCCTTTGTTGTGGTTAGTAGGTAGTAGTAGTAGTAACACTATATCATTATTATTATTATATTATTATAATAATATAATTATTTATTATTATTATTATTATTATTATTATTATTATTATTATTATATTATTATATTATATCTCATATTTCTAGATTTAGTCGTGGCTGGAACGGATTCTCCCAGACAGATATGGTGGACTGGATGCTTTCGCAGTCACCGAGAAGGGGCGTTATCAGGTAAGTACCAATGCCCTTTCTCCATTGAGCTGCTCCGGCATCTAGAGGACTGGACATTACAAAGCTTGGCTTGTCCTACAGGAGGGGAATCTCTGGTCTGTCTGAAGCCCCCCCCCCCATGTCCAGTGCGACTCATTGTAACCAGTCTCCAATCCAAAGGAGGCCTCAGCAGAAGCGAATACATCCATTTGTATTGCCAATAAAAGGAGATGGGGAAAACCCATGTTGCCTCCTACATATTCTGCTATAGGGGCTTGCATGGCACCCTGGCTGAAGTATGCCACGTTCCTTGTAGAAATGCGCCGTTGATGCCCCTAGGCAGGGTAATGATTGACTCATACACCTTGGTTATTGTGGCTTTCAGCCACCTGCCTAAGTGGAGGGATGAGGACATTTTGGCAGAATGGATGGCTGAAAAGATACAAAGAGGGCTTAGTTTTTTTCTGAAGGGAAGCTTTCTGAAGGAGCCATTCGAGTGTTAAGTACATACAAAAAGCTCCTGCAGAATCCGTCAGTGCCACTGATGTTCTAGTCCTAAGAAGGGCCGGGCAAAATTTGGGAGAACAAGTTTCTGTGCCTGTGAAAGCGAGGAGAATTGACTTTTTTTATGAACGTGGGTCTGGATGGAAACACTCTGTCTGTATTGAAAAATAACAAGGTCCTGTGGGCGGATAGAAAAGGCCGCTATTTTGAGATAGGTCGTTGATGTTATAGATACGAGGAAATACCTTGAAATGGAGACTGGTAGTTTTAGCCGGTTGAAAATGGGGTCTTTTGTGACACTGTGAGTACCTTGTTGAGGTCCCAGGTTGGATCGATGTACTGCGGGGTAGGCATAAATGTGGCACCCCGAAAGAAAATTCCTTTTCCATGGTGGTTGTGAGATGGTGTTAGAACCTTTCCAGGACACCATCAAAGGCAATAGCCGCCACTGTCATCTTAAGTGTGTGTGCGAGACCCCCTATCGAACTCATCTTGAAAAAACTTCTAAACTTGGTGGCACTGACAGAGAAATGGATCCACTTGGAATTTGGTTGTGTACCATTTATAGAAAAATATCCAAAGTGGGCATTATACATGGCTTTGTTGAAAGGTCGCCAAGCGGCTTGAATGGTGTGGTAGAGATTTCTCTTCTTAGGATGTCTCCGCTTCAACCTCCAATATTGGCTAGGTGCAGCCATTGAGGTCGGGTGTTTGGATCGGCCCTGGAGGTGAGAAGAAATTCTGTGATAGGATTTTCCACGGTTCCTCTGGGAGAGGCCCCTGATCATGAACCACAGCCTCCTGAGCCAGTTATAGAGGCACCAAGATCAGTTTCTGCTTTCTCATCCAGTAGCTTCTGGATCACTTGGGTATCACTGGGGGAGAAGGCGTTATTGGAGTCCCCTGTGGCCATCCGGCCAATGAAGGCGGTGATGTCTCCACCCTGTGGGGAGGGTATCTCGAAATGAATCTTGGAAGCTGTGAGTCGGGGAGAAGCGAACAGATCTAAACTGGAGGGCCAAATCTCTGTACGCTCCCTGAAAAGCTCCAGGTTGCAGGTGCCCACTTGATAGCCGTGGACTTAGCCCTGCTTAGCCAGTCTGCCTGTGGTTGTCAGTCCTGAGAAATGTCCTGCCTTGATGGAAGCCACATTCCTTTCTGCCAAAAGACAGAGTTCTCTGCTTTCTCTCATGAACTTCTTTGAAATGAAATGCCCCTCTGTCTGTTGATATGTGGGCCTTTTGTAGTGATGCTGTCTGTAAGTATGAGGATTGTTTTTTGTCCTGAATATTGTGGCAGAGAAAGCTGTTTAAAAAGGCTAGATGGACTTCCCTGAAGCTCCAACCAATTTATTACTGTTCGATCGTCTATTGCTGGACCATGCTCTTGACCCAATTGGGACTGGAAAAGTTCTCCCCGATCGGAAAACAGGCTGGGCATCCATAGCTGATGGTGAGTCTTGAGCTCCCCAGATTGGACAGCCCTTGTTTATTGACTGGAAACAGGTCCACCAGTGTAGAGAAATTCAGGATCTTTTTGCAGGTACTAGAATCGATCTTGGGTTGGTTTGTTCCCAATTTGTACGAAGTAGGAAAACCATGGACTCGATCTTAGTGTTGGAAACCAGGCTCAAGATAATAGAAACACAGGAGAATTTTCCAAAATTTTTTTGGAATAAAATACTGAGGAACCTGTTTGTAGGTTTAGACTAAAGACATAGAGCACGATTAAGTCTTTTTAAATCTAGGATTCCCTCCATCCTCCCCAAACTCTTAGGAACTACGAAAAGTTGTGAATAGAACCCGTGCCCTTTATTGATCTCGGGCTATTTGGATTGGGATGCTTTGATTTCCAATAAATGCTTGATCGCGTCTGCCATTAAGTTTCCTTTTAACAGGATTCCCTGGGGGAAGAGAGGGCATTTCATGAAAAATCTGAGAGAATGGGCGGAACTCCAGAGCTAGGCCAAATCTGATAGTGTACGGACCCAGGAATCAGATCTGGAGAGTCCCAACAGTCTGCCAAAGAGTCTAAACCATCCTCCAATAGGAGCGAATCCTGGAGTTATTGCATCAGGAAACCTGCTCCCTGTTCCTCTAAAGGATCTTCTCCCTTGTCTCTCCCCTGCGGCGTTCTGTCCAGGCGAATTTGTGAGTTATCCAACTGTGCGCCCCGTATAATCCTGGAGCTCTCTGGAGTCTAGGTGAGAATGGACCTTGATAATTGGAACGAAAAAGAGGGCCTCTCCCAAAAAGGCTGAAAGTTCTGTTGTCTGAGCAACGAAGGAGGAGGAGATTCTCTTTTTCTTTCTGGTCTTCAATCAAGCAGTGGATTTAGAGCAGCGGTTAAACAATTATCGCCCAAAATGGGACAGGAGCCAGTTTCCATATTAGTTTGGTATCAGCTTGCCAATATCTAAGCTAACAATGACAGGGAGTAAACCTTATGATACTGTGGCTCGAGCGAAAATTGACGGAATTGTATTTGTAGCAATCCACAGAAAAAACTCTGCTTCTGCCATTAGTTGCGGGTGATGTCTTGATGTGCCGAGATATAGATTTGGTTCATTATGGTTGTGTCCCTCGATGGAACAGAGCCATCTGGAGGAGACCTAGTGAAGAAGGATGATGAGCTGTTGCCACACCTTATGGCCCACACATCAGAGTGATGTGCCTTTCTGGAGAAGCTATCTTGGGCTTTTTCTCCTCTTGGCTTAAGGGCTTCCTCTCTTCAGTGGAATGGTGGAGGAGATGCCAATTCACTATGGTTCATCTACTTCCAGGAGTATCAAGGGCAATAGAGGATTCTGAAACCAGATTAAAGAATTTTTTATCAAAGTTGTGGGACTGGATAAATTGCTGCTGAGGCCACTGTTTCTGGATGAGATCCAAAAAATATTTGTGGAAATGGGATGTTATCAACCTCGTTAATGGGTTGTAGAAAATTCAAGTCATCTGACTTCTTCTGAGATTCAGGTGTCTGGATAGAGGGAACCTTCTCAAGACGAGCTGTGGTCTTGAGCCCTTGAAAAAGGAGAGATCTTGAAAAGTTTGACGGAACAGCTCCGCAAAGGGTAGGTTGGTCAGGCTTTGGATGGCCCTCATCCATCTGACATTCCTCTGTTTGGGGAATCCGGATCAATAGGCTTTACTATCTTGAATTGTACTGCATCTATTGCTCTATTTGATTTCCTCCTCCTTTTCTCCCTCTTCCTGTATCCCAAGTGACTAGTTGTGTGGAATGATAGAAAACTCCCCCTCGGGGAGCTACCTGAAGGATTAATGCAGGCAGTTCGCCAAGCGGATCTTACTGATTGTGATTCACATTCCGATGTTAGGGTTCGTTGTCTGCCATCATGGATTGTTGCACCCCACTGTGATTCCTCTTGAGGATCGCCCCAGTTCCATCATGCTCTCATTGTTTCCAGAATTTTTGTCTGGCAGGAACTCTTCCTGGATGCAGACAGCCACTGTTTGTGTAAAGGTCGCCTCTGGACCACCTCAAAGCCTGAACAGCTTGATGGGGCCTGCACGGAGTAGTAGGGTTGTATGGCATGGATAAGTCTGGGGCCACTGGAATTTGTGAAATTTGAGACAACTGGGTTGGAGAGGAGGTTGGGAAATGCCTTTTAGCCTCCTTAGTCCATCTTTCAAATTTACTTTTCCAGTGCCTTTTTTGGCATCTGGTGCATCCTTCTCAGTGGCCTTTATTAGCCCCTTATCTTTTTTTTGGATTATTAAAGGTCCGTGGTCCAAGCGCTCTCTTGTTTGCCTTTGCAATTCTTGGGTACCTCAATTGTTATGAGGGAATCGTATCTGTATTATAGAGAAATTGTATACCAGATTCTATAAATAGATATATATATTTTGTATGTGGATGGTTGGCACATCCGGGGTTCCTGCACATACACAGGGGCAATGGAACCCTATGAACTTTCTCTCTCCCCTTTTAAAATGTTTTTATTTTATTTTAATTGATTTATTTAGTTTATATTTTATTATTATTATTGTTTGTTGTTTTATTTTTGATATTTTTTACATTTAATTTATTTTTATTTTACATATCTATAAATGATGTGAGTGAACTAATAGGCAAAGTATGCCAATATGAGAACGCTCAAGAAGAAAACCATCGTCTTGATGCATGCTAAACTTATTTTCTGGTGGTCGCTTAGCTGCTGTTGTTTGAGTCTATATACGCTGCTCAAAAAAATAAAGGAACACTTAAAAACAACACAGTTGTAACTCCCAAGTCAAATCACACTTCTGCTTGACATTAAACTGTTAGCAACACTGATTGACAAATCAATTTCAATGCTGTTGTGCAAATGGAATAGACAAACAGGTTGGAAAGCAAGGCATTAGCAAGACATCCCCCAATAAAGGAAGTGGTTCTGCAGATGGTGACCACAGACATTTCTCAGTTCCTAGGCTTTCTGGATGATAGTTTGGTCTCTTTGGAATGCTGGCGCGTTGCTTTCCACTTCTAGTGGTGTCACATGAGACAAGTGTAACAACCCACACCAAGTGGCTCAGGGTTAGTTGCAGCTCACCAGGATGCACATCAATGCGAAAAACTGTGGCACGAAGGTTTGCATGTGTCTGTCAGCGTAGTGGTCCTGAGCATTGAGACGCTATCAGGAGACAGGCCAGTACATCAGGAGACATGGAGGGCTGTAGAGGCAAAACCCAGCTATCCAGGACCGCATATTCTCCTCCTTTGGGCAAGAAGGGACAGGGAGGAGCCACTGCCAGAGCCCGCAAAATGGAAAACTCCAAGCGGGCACAAATGCTGGCATGTGGGCTGCTCAAACGGTCAGAAACGACTCCATGAGGGGTGCGTTTGAAGCCCGATATTCACAGGTTGGGGTTATGCTTACAAACCCAAACACCATGCAGGATGTTTGGCATTTGCCAAAGAATACCATGATTGGCAAATTCACCACTGGGTGCCCCTGTTTGCTCTTCACAGATGAAAGCAGTTCATTACTGAGCACTGTGACAGATGTTGACAGGGTCTGGACATGCCGTGGCAGAACGTTCTGCTGCTGAACATCCTCCAGCACGACCAGTTTGGCAGTTGGTCAGTAATGATGTGGGGTGGCATTTCTTTCAGGGGCTGCACAAGCCCTTCATGTGCTTGCCAGAGTAGCCTGACTGCCATTAGGTACCGAGATGAGATCCTCAGACCCTTGTGAGACCATATGCTGCGTGTGGGTTGGCCCTGGGTTCCTCTAATGCCAAGACAATGCTAGACCTCATGTGGCTGGAGTGTGTCAGCAGCCTACTCGCAAGATGAAAGGCACTGATGCAATGGACTGGCCCACCCATTCCCAAGACCTAAATCAATTGAGACATCTGTGATATCATGTCTCCACTCCATCACAAAAGGCCCACGTTGCACCACAGACTGGTCAGGAGTTGGGGGAATGCTTTAGTCCAGGTGTGGGAGGAGATCTCAGGAGACCATCTGCCACCTCATCAGGCCAGCCCAAGGTGTTATTAGGAGGTCATACAGGCACCTGGAGGCCACACACACTATTGAGCCTCATTTTGACTTTGTCTTTTTTCAGGACATTTACATCAAAGTTGCGAATCAGCCTGAGTGTTTTTTTTCCACTTTAATTTTGAGTTGTAATCCACAATCCAGACCTCCATGGGTTTGCTTAAATTTTGAATTTCCATGATAATTTTTGTAGTGGGATTTCATTGTCAAACACATCAACTATGTAAGACAAAGTATTTAATAAGAATATTTCTTTTCATTCAGATCTAGGATGTCTATTTTTGTTTTGTTCCCTTTATTTTTTTGTGAGCATACACACACACAACACCACACACAGAGAGACATATATATTAATTATATAAGCTTTCACGGGTACTTACATGTGTGCTGTTCCAGCTTACAAACTAATAACAAGAGAGAATATGTATTCCCACGTCATTGTAGTGCTTTTCAAAGTTTTGTAGCAACGTTCAGCAGGAATTCATCTTGCCCATCATCAGGCTTCTGTATGGATGTGGGTCTCAAGCTTTTGGTTTCAATTCGAGGGCTGGCCCTATTCTGATTGGCTGGAAGTTTTGGTCTGTGTTCACTGGACTTGGAGTTTGATTGATTTGCGTGTTTCTGGTTTCTTTCTGTCTGTTTTGTGGGCTTTGATTGGCTGGCCAACACCTCTGTTCCTGCTCTTGGGAGGCTTTCAGTGCAGGCTTGGCTTTGTTGTGAAAGACGGCTGCTTCCATTAGGAAGCCAGGTTTCACCTTGGGGTGCCTGGTGGGGGTTTGTTCGAAGTTGGAGCATCAAGTGAGTCTGTTTGTGCTCAGGTGTTTGCCTGGTTTGGCGTGCTGGAGATCCTTTTCTATTTGAGAGTGCAGAGCTTTTCAAATGATTGACCAGTCCTGCTGGAATCATCTCTTCTATTCATGCTTCAGGACTTTTTTCAATCTCTATGGATTCTCTGATGATTCTGATGGCTGGGGTTTCTATGGTGGCTAGGGTTTTAGTGCCACTGAAAGTTGATGTTTTGTGACCTGTGGTTTTCATAGTGTTGGACTATTGAGGAGGTTGTGTCCAGCTTTTTTATTGCATTTTTGTTGTTCATCTAGGCAGGGGTATTATTCTCTATTGGTCTGTCCAATGTATGTGGCCGGGCCATGTATGTACAGGGAAACTTCGTATATGCCTTTGGTTTTCCAGGGTCAATTTTGGTCTTTGGGGTTTTTTTAAGGATGGCTGCTATTTTTTTGTCTGTTTTTGAAGGCAGTTCTTGATGTTGATACCCTGTTGTAGTCAATCTTACTGATTTTTATCTGTAGTACCTCTTATGTAGGCAAATTACAGCTGCTTCCATAGGGTCTGTTGATCTTCAGGGTCTCTGTTATGTCTGGTGTGTTTTTTGTGGATCAAGTTGGTGATTTTGTTTTGGGAAGCCATTGGCTGTCAGTTATTTTAGTCAGGTGGCAAGTTCAGTCTTTATATGTGTCTTGTTGCCAGGCGTTTGGTTCTTGGTATTAGTGTTTCAGCACGGAATTATCTGTGCTAGGTGTGGTGGATTGGGCGTTGAGGGAGTAGCGGTTGGTGTGTGTTTTCTTCTGCGTATATGGTGTGTCCCAGCGTGCCCATCTGTTCTTTTGTAGATTAGTACATCTAGGAATGGAGTTTGTTTGTATTATTTTCTGTTTTCCATGTGAACTTGATTTTGTATGTGTGCTGTTTAGCTGTGTTAGGAAATTGTTTAGGTTTTCTTTTCCATGGGGCCAAATCACAAATGTGTCATCGATGTATCTTGCCATTCAGTTTGCGGTTTGTGGGTTGGCATTAGCCAGGCTCTGGATTCAAATTCTCCATGAAACAGGTTTGCAATGACGGGTGACCAGTGGTGATCCATAGGGGCTCCTTCAATTTGCTTGTATCTTTGGTCCTTTGTATATGAAACATCTGTTGTTTAAAAAAGGCAGTGTTCTGTTAAGTTCATGAGGTCTTTTAGTTGGTTGGTATATTTTTGATGATTTCAAGCAGTTTCTGTTTATCGGGACTTGGACGTGAATTAGTGAAAACCACGGTCGAAACGTACAAGCAGATCTTGTTCCATGTGTAGATTCTTTGATCATTTTCCAAGAAGTGGTATGAGTTTTGTATATGTGAAGTTGATGTTTCAGCATGGGGCTGTAGTTGATTTGCTAAGTGTTTAGCTAGTATTGTAATGGTTGCTCCTATGGCGGCTGAACTGATGGGTCTGAGAGGTATGCCTCTTTGTGTATTTTTGGGAGGCCGTTATTAATTTGGGGCATCTAGAAGGATTTTTCTCTTGGATGATCGTCTGTTGGATTTCTTTGCTTATGTGGCTAGTTTATAATTTTTCTTCTTGGTTAATTTTTCTAGATATGTGGTTGGGTCCTGGTTATAGGTTTGTAAATGTGGAGTCTTGAGTAGGTTGTTCAATTTTTTCATAATCTTTTCTGTCCATTACTATTGTTGGCCATTGTCCTTTGTCGCTGCTGCGAGTTTTATTATGCTGTTATCATTTTTCAGGGTTTTGTAGTGCTCTGAATTCATCTTTTTGCAAATTAACTTTTTGGTGGTTTCGTTGTGCATAAGATGTGAGTAACCTGGTGTCTTATTCTGTCAGCTCATCTGTATTTAATTTGGTTAGGGCTGGATCTACTGCCAACATATGATGGATTTCTGTTGGGATTTTTTTTGGGTGCTATGCATAATTGAAATCCTTTGGATAGGACATCTGTTTTCTGTTTTTGGTGAGTTCTCTGTTGGGAAACGTTATATACTAATTGTCTTCAGTTGTTGTGAGTTGTTGGGGGTTTTTCTTGTCATGTTCTAATTTCTTTTAGTTTCTTTTAAAGAGTTTTCATTTTTGTAATGTTTTCAGTTTCAGCTTCTCCAAGTTGTAAGTTGTTTTTATCTATCCCAAAGTAGTAGAGGGTGGATTTTGTTGCTCAGTTCAAGGTGTAGTGCTTTAGCAAATCTTTGTTTAATGATCCAATTGGAATCTTTTACTGTGAACTTCATTCCTGAGTAAACCATCTCTGTTCTTTCAGATACGTTTGTAGCTTGGCTGTGTTGTTATGAAATGTTAATTTGAAGGAGGTGGTGTATGCATGTTGTCTCTGCAGCTGCATAGGAATTTTGGTCACATAGTATTCCTTGCTCTTTTAAGTTCGTTTATCATAGCTTTTTGATCTTGGCTGTTTATTTCCTCCCGTAGAGGTTCAGATATTTGTTTTTTTAAGCTTTTCGCGGGGTACTTACTCCCAGCCATCAATTGGCCAGCCCCCAATTTGAAACCAAAAAGCTAGTGAGACCCACATCCATACAGAAAGCTGATGATGGCAGATGAGTTCTGCTGAAATGTTGCTACAACCTTTAACAGAACTACAATGAGCTACACTTTAACAAGAACTACAATGACGTGGGATAATACCCGAAGGAAGCTGAACAGCAACACATTGTAAGTACCCGCCGAAAGACTTTTAAAAAATAAAATATATATATTTGCTTTTGTTTTTTGTTAAGTTTTCAGGGTACTTACCATTTATGCCTGTTTAAGATTCCTTCGGGTATTATCCCACGTCATTGTAGTTGTGCTTTTAAAGTTGTAGCAACGTTTCGGCAGAATCTCATCTGCCATGAAGCCTGATGATGGCAGATGAGATTCTGCCGAAACGTTGCCACAACTTTAAAAGCACAACTACAATAACATGGGATAATACCCAAAGGAAGCTGAACAATATATAAGCCACCTAAGAATCCAACATGAATAAAGATGAATATTCTTTGGTAAAATGAGCAATTCACCAGTAAAATCAATTATACAGCTAGAGCTGCATTGCTTTAGCAAAAATAAAACTTGTTCCTTTTTTTTTAAAGTTTTCAGTCATTTTAAAAGATAATATCATTGTTTTTGAATGTAAGTCTAGGAACTGACAATGAAACAAAATCACAACTATACAAAAGCATTTTTATCTTTAAATTAAATCTTTATATTTTTATAATTAAGCTTTCCATAAAATCCCAGTTCTTTCACAATGACTTATCCAGATCCTTTTAAAGTTTAGAATACTAGAAATCCTGGCTTTAAAAATATTTTATGTAGAAAGCTGTCCAGAAATGATACCACCTAAAAGCCAAATGCAGTTTTATTCTGAGAAAAGGTATATTTATCCTGATTTAAAGGTATAGGCACAGTCTCTGTATTAAATTTGGCAATGTAAATGTATGCAGGATTATAACACAGCAATTAAGTACTGATTCACTACACACACACACACACCCCACACAGGGAGAATCAGTTGCTGCACCCTTTTTTCTAACAAGAAATTGCAGAAAACAATCTGTATCTTCCATGAACAGTGCTTCCCACATCTTCATTTGCAGTCAATCAAGTATGCAGTAAAATATACAATGCTGCAGATGGAATCGATTATATAGTTTTTAAAAGCATCTTATTTATGTTAATAAGTGTTTTGAAAAGACAATTAAAATGCAAATTGTTCAAATTAGCTTAATGTTCAAAATAATCCCTGAAAAAAAACACAATGGCCATGAGAGACATCAAAATAGGCAAAACAATGGACACAACTTTGTGATTCAAGCTCTGCCTGTTCGGTGTATGTGTTGATGTCCCATAAATACAAAAAAAGGTTTTGATTCATTACATCACACTTGCTACCTTGTTAATATCCATGATAATAATGTATGTGTACAACTAAGATACAATATGAAACATATTTCTGCATCTGCCAGCCCCACCCCCACCCAGTTTAGAGAAGGAGAAAAAACTCCCAATATATCACATTGCCACCGTGACAAGAGTTTGACACCCCAATATACAGCATTCATAACTGCGTTAAAGATGTATATGTACAAACCAAAAAGAGCTCACATTTGCAGCTTGTAGGAAAACAGTGTAACTCTGAATTTATTTAAACAAAAGATTCTAAAGGCTGAAAGCATGTTTAAAAGAAATAAACCCTCAGATAAGAAAAAAAAAACTTACTCTTTGCTTAGAAGACATACATATGAAATCTAAATGTTCCATAAAATGACCTGTCCTACTCACACTAACAGCAATATTTGTTATTCTAAATGGACTGAGAGCAAAGTAGAGTTCTGAGTCTCAAAGTTTTAAAAACAAAATAATCCTTTGGGTAAAATAATTGATCCAACACAATGTTTTTCTACAAGTTTGTATCTTTGGACGTTTGTATTATCCTGAAGAAATAAACCTATATAAAACATACCTATATAAAACATATTCTAATAAAACAGGTAACAGTTTTAAATGGTTTTTCAATGGTGATTCTTGTACAAAAATATACACGGACAATTTTTCAATAAATAAAACGAAAACTATTTTGTACTGGCCAGCTTTAAAGCATTTCCTATATACCTCTCAGATTATGTTTTGAGAATGAAACACTGCCATCAGAAATTCCTTCTTTGTTTAAATGCTTCTTGCAAGTATTTAACATCCATAGAGATCTGCACTTGTCTACATTGCAAATAATAGAATCTCCCTGCTCCATGAATGTATTACTGCTTAAGATGTGTGAACATAATGAATCATTTCACCATACTCATCATTTACATGCATATGATTTTATGCATCCCAAGAAAATCTGGTAGTTCTCAAACACTTATGCCATAATAAAATATGAATAATATGAAACAGTTGTCACACAAATGTTACGGTTAAATGATGTAGGAATCAGGTGTATAAAAGCTACATTGTAGCTAGGTAGTTAGATAAATAGACTCTCCAGAAAGCAGCAATACAATCAATAAAACATGACTATCAACTTGTTAAGGATTATTCAAATGTCTATATTTAAAATAGCAATGATGTGTCTCTTTTTCCAACTCGGGAGCTCTCAAATCTGGATGACCATTATATGGCATCAAGCAGACCATTAAATGGTTAGTTTGATCATTTGAACTGCTGCAGCTTTACTTTAGATCCTCTCAGTTTTCAACTATCTTCTACATAAAAGTTACCACACTACATAGAAGGCATTCAGAAGTGAAGGCTTCTCCTCTTAGGTTTTCAGAAACAATTCACAATATAACAGATATAGTCATGTCACACGCCTCTAGAACAAGTATTGCAAGTATTTAACATTCATAGAGAATTAGAGCCACATCACAGATTTCTGATCACTGAATATTCATGGTTACTTCCATTGCCTCAAGATCATGACTGAACTGAAAGCAAGAGAAGTATGAAATAACTCTATAGCGTTAGAATTCTCTGTATGACTATTACACACAAGTGGAATACTACTTATACAGTATTATCATAGTCATAATATGGAAATATTGTATTTTTTCCTTTTGTTCAGTTGTGTCCAGTTCTGGGACACTAACTTCACTTTTTTTTGGCAAGGCTGAGAGAAAATGAAAGGTCCAAGGTTTCTAGCCTGACATCTTAGCCACTACACTAAATAAAATGGTAACACAGTACTGCACAGTATGATATGGTATAGGTATAGGTATAAAGAGGGGAAGATCATCATAATACATCAGCAGTTTGAATTATAGTGGAAAAGGCCACAGAAGTATGGGGAGGGGGCAAGAGGAGTCAAATAACGAAAACAGTGTCACAATATTATATATACATACAAAAGGGGTACAGCAGTGCAAAATGGCTTTTAATATTTTAATTAACACCTTAATCCTGCAGCTTTGAAATAGAGCATAGAGATAAAAATTTCCAATACCAATAGATATATTCATTTAATTAGTACAGGATATAAAAAACTGCATATGTCATAAAACCATAAATTTCAAAAGTTGGGTATCTTTTGCACATACATGACAAATAACAATGCAAATCTAATTTAAAACATCATGTAAAATTCAGTGGAGATTACTACCACCGATGTAGGCATAGTTTATCCATTCTGGTTGAAAGTCCATTTTGTCCTTAGATGTGGATAGTAGTTATCACACATAATTACTTTGCTTTTCCTATTGCCATGATTACCAGCTGAAAATGACCCAATGGTTCCTTCACAATGGACTAAGCCACAAAGGGGAACATAAAACCAGCCATATGTTTCTTTTCTGGCACACTGCAGCCAAAATAAACATTCATTTTCCACCTGGAAGGTCCAGCAACCTAAAAGCAAGCCATGATATTTCACAACTGTACTCTTGAGTGGAGAAGAGACTAAGCAAAATTTCAATGAAACCATAGTTAGCTGCAAGCATATTATATGAATGTTCTGAAAGAATGACTTTCTCTTTCAAGACAAGTACAAAACATTCAATAATTCAATACTTTATCTAATTATTTCAACCAAAAATATTTTCATCCCATATCTCATCTTTTATCTATTGGTAAATAAAGCCACATATTTCAATCTGAATCAGCAAAACTCCATCAAGAGCTACCAGAAATAACAATATACATATATTAACTTTAAACCAGGAAACCAGTTTCATATTTCTTTTTCTTTACACAATACCATATCATTTTATCTAAAAACACAAAGAAGAAAAACCTTCCTATGTCTTATACCTATAAACAAAATTTTAAAAATTCATCATTCAATCTTAACAAAAAAAAAAACTTTAAGAGCTACTAGAAACAACAGATTAAATATTAATATTTAATCCAGCGGTGGGATTCAATTTTTTTACTACCAGTTTGTGGGCATGGCTTGGTGGGCGTGGCAGGGGAAGGATACTGTAAAAATCTCCACTCAGAGGTGGTATTTGCCAGTTCTCCGAACTACTCAAAATTTCCCCTACCAGTCGCCAGAATTGGTCAGAGCCTGCTGAATACCACCTCTGATTTAATCCCTTCAAATGATATCCCACAAATTAATGTATCATCTTTTTATCTGTCCCTCAATTTTGATATTATTTTCTTTAAAAATACAACAAAATTCTGTTCTTTCCATTTCATACCTACTAATAAATCTTAAGAGTCTTCTTACGAATGAGTCCCAGTAAAGAAAAACCGATAAACAGCTCTTAGAAAAAAAGGATCATAGACAGTTTAAGCTTCACAGAATAAATAAACTTTAATAACTTTTGTTTTCAAGGTCTTGAATATTCCTTTTAGTAACATCCCAAAACTAAGTTCTTCTCTCTTTTCCTTTCCTCAAGAATTCCTTCATAAGCATAACATATCTCTTTTGTAAATCCAAAGTAAGAATATTGTCCAAGTCACTTTTCAAAGTTAAAATCCATGTATCCAAGTCACTCTTCTGATTTATTATTTGTGTATCCCTTTTAACTATTAAAATTTCATCCTGTTTCATTTATAAATCCTGTTCTATATAATCTGTTGTCAATATCATCCTTGTATCCTGTCAATTTTAAATCTGTCTAAAACAACCTTTGTCAGTTACATTGTCTTCTATCTCTTCTTTTTAAGCCAGTTTTTATTGCCTCAGACCGTATGCTCAATGTACATTGTTCCCAAATATACTTAAATTCTTCTAGAGTGAATTTATATGTGTCCTGTTGTTTGTCTTCTATTTATTTCCCTTTTCCCTTAGCCTTTTTTTCTTTTTTTTTGCACTTATTTCTTCTACTTTTAATATTTTCCTTAGTTTATCTTAATTTTATTTCAATAAAAATATTATGAATGTATGAATTTCTGGGGAAAAAAAATTCCTTCAAATCTTCTCTGTTAAATGAGAAACCATCCTCCCATGCTTGGAAAACACTTTCTGCTAACAGAAGACAAATCTATAATTTTAACATCATCTACTTATATGAATACCTTCATGCTAACACACTTCCTTTAAAGGAACAACATTCTTCCAAATGTAATCAACATCTGATTAGAAAGGTGATTATTTATGTAAGTTATTTTCTGCAATATTATTCCTGCCTTGAAAATATATTCAATATTTTCTACTGATAGCAAGGAAGCAATTAAAACAAGGTGAACAGAGAAATGAAAGTTCATGTGACAGCCAGATGTAAAAGAACAGCACTGACACAGCAAACAGCATGTAAGATTAAACAGCAGCTACCTATAAATCCAATTATCATTTTCCTCGTAATACATCTTATTGTTTCAGAAACCAGAATATGCCTGTCAGACCTTACAATCAAAGTAACACATTTAATGTTTAAATGTTGGTTCACTTTTTTCACCTGACAAAATAAACCATTCTTTTTAACTTTTAAGGGCCAGCTGAGCAAATTAAAAAAACACTATAAAAATGTAAAAGACAGTTTAAAGATGAAGGTAAAAATGCTACTTACCAAATCATGGTTTGTTGAATTAGAATCATCTTCTGGAAATGGGATGTAAACAGCTAAGGCCACACAATTGGCAAAAATAGCCAGTAATATAAATATGTCAAACGGTCTTAAACATCTTGTTAAGGAACACTCAGTTGTCAGACATAGAAATATTTGTCATAGTACTATTTTGTGTTAATTTTTGCACTATATATTAGAAACATCTTTCTGAAGTTAAATTGGCATACTCCTGTCATATGGTTTGGTTTTGTGATTGATGAAAGTGACAGCTAGCTACCTTCCATAGACAATTATGTTGGATTGTCTTTGAACACTTAGGGCCTTTCAGTGTCTTATTACTTAACCATTATAAATGTTTTCAAATAATTAAAAACTAGAATACAAGAAACAGTATTATAACACGCCAGAGTTGTCTATATTCCTACCCAATTATCTACACATTTATTGGACTTGAGTGTCCATAGTTCCCATCAAAGAAGAAGCAGAAAAGAGGTACTACAAAGCAAGAATCTCTCTTCCTCATTTCAGGCTACCAAAGATTCAGTCAACAGGATAATGCTTAAGAATCATCAGACATCAGGTTGTTTCCAGTAATAGTGAAATTGTCTTCTATTCTTTCATTAGCTGTTCTCTCAACAGCTATCTATGAGGTAGATTTGGCTGAGAAAGAATGAAGCATCCAAAGCACACTCATCAGGGTAGACCTGGATCTCTTTGGCCCTAGTTTAACAATTTAATCACTACCCCATACTTACATTTGACCAAATACTAAATCAAACTGTGCACCTTTTCCATTATTGAGAATGAGCATGGTAGATGCAAAGGTACATCAGTTACTATCAGAGGCACCTGCAGGATTCAGCATTTTTATCAATAACCAAAAAGACCTCATGCAAACATGATGCAAACTCAGACCCCATCATACACTATAACACAATTTACAAAATGATTAGAGTGATCCTCATGATGTAATTGATATGTAGTTGATCTTTTGCATCCTTTTTCACACACTTCCTTGAAAATACCTCTGCTTACTACTTTATCCCAAGAAATCACACCACACTAACTAGAGGCCGACTGTAATCCATTATGAATATTGTTAGCTGACTTCAAATTCTTAAAATTGGACCTTCAAATATTTTGAAAATTACAAAGAGAATGGACAAGTAAATGATGTAATGTGCATTGTAACATCATCATGGAACTGACCCCGTTTGTGATTATGATGTAAAACCAATATGAGTTCTACAAACTGAAGCATTTCTATAACGATGTCACAATGCAATGACATTGTTTGCTCTTCCCTATATTCAATCTCTAGTCAAATATTGAGTGAATTTTGGGGCCATTTGTTCAATAAAACCTCTTAGATTTAAGAGGACATGGACTCCATCTAGATAATGACAATAGAAATAACAGAGTTTTCATCCTGGGAAGCCATTTGGAATTATTTGAGCCTGCCAATCTTGAGGAAACAGAAAGGGCTTTCTGTAGTGTTAATACCATCAATTCTCATTTGGATTACTGTTGTTCATGGTTGGTTAATATCTCCCATGAAATGGCAGGAAGTTGGATTTGAGCAATCATCAATACTTCTTTGAATGAGGGTGTTCCTATCACTCTAAGAAATTTTCATGCAATCTGGCATAATCTTGGTAGCCATTCACTGATAGCCTTGCTATAAGAGAGAATAAATGTAGCAAGTTATATGGATTTTCTGATTTTCATTCTAATTTCATTCTAAGTATTGAGAAGTATAGTTTGGGTGGGGGAGGGTTTCATTTGGGAAAATGATTCATTTTATTATCAAATTACTAGCCTCCTAGAATCCATGGGACTGGGCACCATACAATGACATAAATAAATAAATGTTGATTGCCCCCAAAATATGCCTAGTAAATGCTGTCTCAGTAGAAACAATATCCAACTATAATATAAAGTACATTGGGTTAAATCCAAAAGTTGCATTCCACTGATGGAAATGCTCCTTCTTCTATAGAATTTTTGTATTGAATCCAATTTGTGCACATCAATTTTACATATGCACAAAGTGATGAGTTTTGGGGGGGAGAACAATCTAAGAGAAAGCTATGTCACTTAAATAAGAAAAAGTTATCAATATTTTATGAAAGATGCAATTCATGCAAAAGTTCCACTGAAAACTCAACACTGACTGAATGTATGCCTTAATTTAAATGAAATTAGAAGCATAAATTGAATTATTTACACTTCTTCTAAGAAGTAACTACCACTTATTTAATGGGAGTTACTGCCAGTTCATTGGACATAAGAAACATTAGTCTGGAAAGACTCATACTGAGCTAAACTTAATTAAGAAGGGAAGGGTAATTTATCATATTTATAACCCACACATTCCAGCAAGTCTACTGTGACAGCAAACAATAAAGATAGAAACAATACTTAAGAAATCCAAAATTAATTATTTTCAAAAGCTTCACAAAAACTATAAAAGCTAAAAATTGCAACACCCACAAATCATAATGTTTCATGTAAAATGTAAAAATATAATATATTTATATATCAGCTGTATTAAAAAAAACTACTAGAAAAGGAAGAATGAGTGAAAGTAAGTTTTTAGACTCTTAAAAGAAAGCAGATATGGAAGAATCTAGACTTCATTCAGTCATGAACTCCATATGTATGGTTTCATTACTGAGAAAGCCCTTTTCCCAGTCAAGGCTGACCAGTCAGTATCTGCAAGAAACCCCTTTTAGGTCAATATGATTTCAGTCTGGCAAAAGATGCTGTCATATTGTGCCAAGGAAATTCAGCATTTCCAATAGCATATTATCATTTCAAGGAGAAGAAACACCATCGAGTGCAGCTAAGATATCAGCCATACCATAAAAAAAAGAAAAATGGAAACAGGTGCATGCTGTTGGCACCCAGCCCTACACTCCTGCATGGCACCCAGCCCTACACTTCCTTGCAATCAGTCCTAGAAGTATGTTAAAAAGCATGAGGAACACAATAAAAACTGTACAATAATATAATCGCTTCCCAAAACAGTCAAGGATACCACAGTCAACAGAATGAAAATTTGCCAAAGCATTCAGGATAAGAAGAAAAGATATATTACCCTTGTCACACTCTCTCAACACATTGTCCATAAAGGTGACTACACTGTCCATGTGCTCTACTTGGGCCTGAAAGCCAACTAAAATAGATCTAATGAATCAGCTTCAATCAGGTGTGGCTGAAGCTACCTAGCTATCATTTGTCCAGTCCCGTTGACCAGAAGTGACAAATTCAAAAATGTCCTGTATTGTCAAAAAGCAATGGTTCTTTCAATAGGAAATATATTCATAGCTATAGCACTACCTCATTGAAAAAGATGCTAATCATCAAGCATATTATCTCCCTTAAAAGATCCCAGAGCCAGTCTCAGCCAAGAGAGAGAAATAATTAAAGTATATGAACTTATCAGCATCCTGCCCATGTGTTCAAGATGTAAAAAAAACACAGACTTTCTTTCGACCATAATTTATTCATGATAACTTGCACTTTGCTCAGGTTGACATTGGTCTAAACAACCACTTCCCTCTGTTCTAGAGAGTGAGTCCAAGTGTGTCTTACTGATATGATGTTCCAGTCCTCAGGGAACTGGAGATTAAAACAAAATTCCAGTGAAAGGATACTTCCATTCTACTATACTAATGCAGGCTCTTCGGAGTGGGTTATTGAGGGATAGACAGAAAAGAGCACGGGCTGGCCGACTATTAGATGTATTACCCTGTTTTTTGCTCTTGGCATATTGCTGGCGCTTTCTTTGGGACAGAGATCCTACAGGTTGAGCTGGGGTAGTGCTCATGCCTTGGGCAGCCTTAGCTTGTCTAGCAGCATCAATTGCAGCTTGCCAAGATAGCACCGTTTGCTTGGTAGGTGCTGAATTGTTCGGCTGGAGTGCTGGGCTGTCACCAGGAAGAGGAATTCTGGTGCTATTTGCATAGCTTGCTTCTGTGGAAAAACAAAAGGGAAGAAGAAAATTAATTTGAACTTTTTCTGCAATAATCCAGTTCTTTCAAACTTCTTGAAAAGACTTAGTTTTGGTGAAATTTGAGGCCTTTACTTTAAAAAAAAGAACAAAAATTAACAGATCCTTTCAACATAAATTAAAAGATTCAGGAAAAAGTACCACAGGCATCTATATACAATGCTTTGCAAAGCTAAGAAATTTCCCATTTAGATACATCTTTAAGAAGCTGAACACTGTCTATTTTAAAAGCAAGAGGGAATACATTTCAATTTCTTTCTTCCTTGGAATGTTAAGTATTCATTGTCTTAGAATCAAAAAGTCAATCCAACCCACCCTCCTCAGAACAGAGACTCAAATAAAAGCATCTCATTAAAGGGATCTTCTCTTGCTCTGAATATATGAGCAAGCATTAGATATTCACCGATGTGTACTATTTCTATTTCTATGGAAACTCAAATGAAATAGCCAACAAGAAATGTTCTGCTAGAAACATGATTTGCAATATTCTTTAATATATTTGATTATTAAATGGTACTTCCATAGAATAAGACATTTAATAGTGAACAACTTGTTCCACTGATTTCAATGAGGCCACTCCTACCACCAATGAAATCTGGATTCACTAATCTTGCTTACCCATGACATATATCAAATATGAGAATTATGAATCCATGCACTTTGGTTGACATTATTTCTGGTTGCTTGTTCTTTTTTCAAGTGGCAATGTCTTTTCTTTGGCTTCCAAAACACAATGTGAATTCAGAATCTGACAGTCGCTCTACCACATCTCAACTTTAGGAAAGGGATAGGAGCTTGTCTCTTCAAATTGCATTTTGAAGTTTGGCTTTAGGAAGGGTAAACTCAAAACCAAGTGAAAGAAGAATGAACAACAATAATTGAGGTGACTAAGTTTGTAAATCTGTGGCCATAAGTTGCAAAATGCCAATTATTAAGACAGATGGGGATATTGGACATGTAACTATGGGACGGAATACAGATTTTATCCACACTGCAGTACTGTCCTGAGTACAATATTTCACTTTCCTGCCCTACTTAGAATAAAATGGCAACCACAGGGCAGAAAACAAAGGCTCCTTCAAAAAATTATGAGATCATAAAGGAGATCCCACTTGGCTGTTCCTGATAGTTAAGCAACTAAAGGCTAGGTCACATCGCCCGACGGATGCAAAACATATGTAAAAGGACACAGCGGACGGCCAAAAATCCGGGGGTGGCCCATCATTCTTATTCCCGCTCTCAAAAAGGGGCAAAAATTTGCATAAAGAGAAAACGCGCAGACGGACGGGGGAGGCACGTAGCGCGGATGCAAAACGGATGCTCAACGGAAGCCTAGCAGATTGAAAACGGATGGATCCTCCAGGACATCCTAAATACAAAGATACATCCCCCTATACAAACGTTTTTTTTCCCGTTTTTAATGCTTTATATCTTGAGCTGCATCCGCTTTTCATCCTTTCTAACGTCCAATGCTACTAAACGTTGTAGTGTCCATTCGCCATCCGTTTCGCTTCTCCTCCCTGTGTCTGTTTTCCACTGGAAGCGGATTTGGAGTTGCACGGGATGCGCAGCGGTCGCTTAGCGGATATAGCAGATGCGTAACGGCATGACGCCGGTACGTTATAACGGATGTTCCCGTATAAATTAAAGCGGTAGTGGATAGGTATACACAGACGTGTTGGATAGTTCATCCGCTCAAAAAGTTTTGTGTAGCTCAAAACTTTTTGAGCGGATGAAATCACAGTAGACGGATGCTGGACGGATAGAGATATGAATCACGGACGCAGTGAGTACAACAACGGATGCATCGCGGGTTTTTCCAACGGATGGCAAGCGTTTCTCTCCGTTTTACATCCTCTTTGCATCCGTTGGTGCAGTGTGACATGGGCTTAAAGAAACCAAAGAAGTTATTTCTGCATTTTGTTAGCAGTATGTTATGTGATGCAGAAATTGCCTCACTTCTCTTCTAACAAATCAAATTTGGAAGCCAAAAGCAAAACACAGGTAGTCCTCAACTTATGACCACAATTGAGCCCAAAATTTCTGTTGCTAAGTGACAGTTAAGTGAATTTTGCCCTGTTTTATGACCTTTCTTGCTTCAGTTGTCAAGTGGATGACTGCAGTTGTTAAATTAATAAGAGGATTGTTAAATGAGTATGATTTCCCCATTAATTTTTCTTGTCAGAAGATTGCAAAAGATGATCACATGACCCCTGGACAGTGCTACCATTATAAATATGAATCAGTTTTCAAGCATCTGAATTTTGATCACATGAACACAAGGTAGCTGCAACAGTCATAAGTGTGAAAAATGATCCCGAGTCACTTTTTTTCAGTGCCATTGTAACTTTGAACAGTAACTAAATGAACTGTTACAAGTCAAGGACTATCTGTATGGCTTGGAGCTGTCAAAATTCCTGGATCACAGTTTACACAAACAAATGCGAGTCAGCAGGAAAATCTTGACAGCAATGATAGAATGGTGGACTTCACTGCAATGCTTATGTATGATCTTCCAGGATTCTTCTGAAGTCTATTATGCATGTAACATGACATGCAAAAAAAGGAAAGAAGGGAGGGCGGGAAGGAAAGAAGGAAGGGAGGGAGGGAAAAGGAAGGAAGGAAGATCACTGAAATCTGTTTCTTTCTCTTCCCTTCCTCCTTAATGATACTTGATTTTTAAGATTAATGCTCTGAATGTAGCCGAATCTGGAAAATGATTCAATCCAAACATGATCCAACAGTGAATGAAAAACCAAAGTTAGGAACATTATTTTCGGAGGATGGGGAGGTAGTTGTCCAATATGAAGTTTTAAAACTCTCATTTTGAACAACCCTATATCTAAGAACAAATTATTTTTATTCACTACATTGTTATCTTATCCTTCTCCAGAAGTGTAAAACATCCTGTATTACTGAATCTCTAGGCAATTGGCTGGTCATAAAGATAAAATGAATAAATCAAGTTATTTTCCTGCTCTATTTTATATCCATAAAAATATTGGAAGGCAATGAATATGTTCAGATCTGAGCCTGTGTCAGTCTGTTTGTAGTTCAACACTCAAACCATTATCCTACAACAGAGGTTCTCGTTGGTGGCACCTCTCCCCATTTTAATGACTAATGCCAGATTGAATATTTTCAACTGAGAGATGGATAGAAAGACAGATGGGAAAAGAGCTGTTCTTCCACGTGTGTGCAGTGAGGATGTTTGGTATTGCTGTGTAAATAAGGTTGCTGCTGGGTATTTGAAAGTAAGTCAATCTCTGGAGAAATCCATATGTCCAGTTCACTCCAATGTGAGCACAACTCACCCACCATTTCCAGAGGGTATGTCATTCTCAACCCACCCTTATGCAATGCAACCTCCAGCCATGTTTTCTGGATTTGTGTCAAAAACTGTTTTTCATCTGCATTGCTTCAGTCCATGCTACCTGGTTTGCATGCTTTAAAAAGCAAGACCCTTCTTCTCCAACCAGCTGTTGTGGCCCCTGGTGAGAATATACTCTCAATCACTGTTTTCGCTGCTCACGTTATCATTTTCGTTATCCAGGTTACATGTGAAAGGCTGAAAAGCTGGACTTGCTTCTCCCTTCCTCCCTCCCTTCCATTTATCAATGAAATTGAGCAAGTTTAAACTACTTTGTTTTTGTTTGGTGAATTTCTGTCACTTTCCCCTTCTATCCAAATAGTGACAAGAAAATGGCAACACTGATTTTTTACATGATAGTGGTGGGGCTGGCCAGGGGCAAAAGGGGACCGATCAATCAGAGGTTGTGATAACAAACAGTCCAAATCAAATATTTAGCCATCAGCCAAAGCAGTGCATGGGTTAAGACAGAGTTGTCTTAATTCACATTCACTTCTACCTAAATTACAAGCAAGATACATGCAGTTAAAAGCTGAAGTAAAAAAAATAAAGGAAAAAAAAAGCATCCTGAGTCTTGTGAATAAAGTCTGAAAATGTTTTCTACGTGATTAATTCTTTGAATATGTAATCCATATTATGACTCCACTTGCGGCCTGTGGTTTGGCATACATCCAAAAAACACTTTTCTGTGTTTTGAATTCTTATTCATATGTTCTGGATTTACAGTCTGCAATAGTAATTGTGGAGAATTTTATTACTGTGAGTTGATCTACCTAGCCAAAGCACTAAAGAAGCAGTTACAGTAAACTAATTATTGAATTGTTCGATACATTTTGAAGTTAGTAATACAAAACCAAGGATATACAAACTCTGAGCGAAGAAGGTACACAAAATGTAAAAGGAAGCCTTTCAAAGCGTTAATACAGAGTATAGAACCATAAAGAAGCTTACAGCTAGATTCACGTAGCAACAACATTTGGAACCAACAACTCAGTCATTAATTTATTAAATGAAGTCTCTAGTAGAACTGTGACTGTGCTTATGCTCTTCAACTTTTCTTTGCTTTGCAGAAATGCAAAGGTCCTAAATGTGAGGACTGAGGACATAAGGTTATTTTTTCGTCAGTGTTAATAGTTGTAAATGAGTAGTATCTGTACTACAATTAAGGGCCATATTGAAATTGTTTTTGTTGATCTCATCTCTAATAGTTTATTAATATCACCTTTTAAATACTTTTTTTAACAATTATTTGTAAGCTGCCTCTCACCCAAAGCATTTCCAGGTATTTACAAAATTAAAAATACATTTAAACATAATAAATGAATAAAGAGATACACGGACTAAAATAGAATAACAAACACATCATAAAAAAACTGTCACAGCTGAACCATAATGTCTTGAGTCACTGTCTTAATTTGGTTTTCTGTGACATTTCACTCATTTACTTCTACAATTGGCCTGCCACTTAACTTAAAACAAATCCTACGTAAAATGCTAAAAACAATCATAATCAGATGAGTGATGAAACTGACATAATTATAAATACAGAAGGATTCTCAAAGTTACAAAGTAGAAATGACAAACTATATATGGGAGCTTTAGTTTTTATATATATATATCTATGTATGTATATATGTATATGTATGTGTGTGTGTGTATATATATATATATATATTATATATATATATATATATAATATATTATATATATATATTATTATATTATATATATACTATTGCTACAATTTAACAGCACTACAATGACGTGGAATATACCCCGAAGGAAGCTAAACAGTAAACACACACTGTAGTACCCGCGACAGCTTAAAAGAACAAAATTACATATGTATTATATATATAATATACACAAAGCCTGAATGATGGCAGATGATAACATATGTATGTATATATATATATATATACAGAAGCCTGATTGATGGCAGATAAATTTCTGCTGAAACGTTGCTACAACTTTACAGCACTACATGACGTGGGATAAATTAACCGAAGGAAGCCTGAACACACACATTGAGTACCCGCGACAAGCTTAAAAAAAACAAATATATAAGTATATATATATATGTATATATATGTGTTGTGTTGTTTTTTCAAAGTTTTCGCAGGTACTTACATGTGTGCTGTTCACTTCCTTCGGGTATTAACTACGTCATTGTGTAGGCTTTTAAAGTTGTAGCAACGTTTACACCCACTAAAACTCTATTCAGAAGCTGATGATGGCAGATAGATTCTGCTAGAATGTTGCTACAACTTTAAAAGCCACTCCATGACGTGGGAAAATACCCGAAGGAAGCTGAACAGCTTCTTCAAAGAAGATGGATTCACCAGAACTGTCATTTCAATTTGGAAGCCCTGCACTCTCAAATAGAAAGATCTCCACACCACAAATCAAGCAAAGCACGCTGAGCACAAACAGACTCCCTCTGATTGCCTCCAACTCGACACGCCCCCCACCCAGGCACCAGGTGAAACCTGGCTTCCTGAATGGATACAGCCGTCCTTTCACACAAAGCCAAGAGCACTGACAGCTAACATCTAGGATTGAGGTTGACCAGCCATCAACAGCACAAAACAGAACAGAGGAAACCAGAAAACACCAAATCAAGTTCAAACTCTCAAGCAATAGGATCTGTGACAACACAGACGCAAAAATTCTCACCGTTCAATCGTAGAATTAGCCAGCCCTCAAATTTAAAGTATCGGAAAAAAAGCTTATGAGACCCACATCCTAAGAGAAGCCTGATGATGGCAGATGAGATTCTGCTGAAACGTTGCATCAAACTTTTTGAAAGCACTACAATGACGTGGGATAATAACCCGAAGGAAGCGAACACACACATGTAATTATAATATAATACTATATAATGCAGTCCGCTTCCTTCGGGTATTATCCCACGTCATTGTTAAGTGCTTTTAAAGTTGTAGCAAGTTTCCAGCAAGAATCTTATCTGCGCATCACAGGCTTCTTGTAATTTGAGTTTTGTATTGGGTCAGGCTATCACAGCGTTGGTTTTAAAATTGAGCTAGCCTACTGCTGTGGCCAGGATGTTTGCTTGATTTGGACAGGTGATGAAGAGCTTCTGAAAGCTGTGGAATAGAAAGAGCATGATGTTCCACCAGACTTGATAAATCATTGGAAGCCTGCACTCCTCAAACTAGAAAGAATGCTCCACACCCAAAGCCAGAGCAAACACCGGCTTGGCACGAAAAAGACTGCCCGCGATATACCTCCAGTTCAAAGCACCCGGCACCACCAGGCACCAGATGGAAACTAGCTTCTAATAGATATAGCCGTCCTTTAGCTGCGAAGCCAAAGCTGATGAAAGCCTCCCAATTACAGGACCAACATGTTGCCAAGCCAATCAAAGCCCCAAAAACAGACCCCAGAAGAAACCAGAAAACCCAATTCAAACAAACTCCTCCAAAGTCCAATTAAACAGGGACCGAAGACTCCCAACCCAATCAGCGATGAAGAAAAAAGTAAATCCCTGGTCACAGCCATCAGGCTAGCTCAAATTTTAAACTAAACAACGTCTGGTGAGACCTGACTCCCACAACAACTCATACGAGAAGCCTGATATGCAGATGAGATGTATTGCTGAACAGTGCTTACAAGTTTAAAAAGCAACTACAATATGATCGTGGCGATACATACCCCTGAAGGAATGCTGAACAGTACATCGTCAACGTCATCCGCCGTGAAACATCTTAAAAAACATATCTATTATCTATTATCTATCCTAATGCACAAGCAAATCACCCCAACTTGCACCAAAGAAGAACTCAAGCGGTACAAGACCTTAAAAAAAGGATGACAGCAATAATCATAACCTTCCAGCAGACAAAGGAATGCCACAGTTTAGTAATGGATAGAAAAAGGACTACGAAACCAAAATTACAGACCTACTCCAAGACTCCCACATACCAAAACCCATAAACACGGACCCAAACCCATATCCTGGGAAAATTAACCAAGAAGAAAATTATTAATCAGCCACATAAGCAAAGAGATCCAACAGACGCATCATCCCAAGAGAAAATCTTCCAGATGCCACAAACTGATACGGCCTCCCAAAAAATACACAAAGAAGGGCATACCCTCTCAGACCTATAGTCAGCTCCAAAGGAGCACCACTTACCAAACATTTTACTAAACACTTAGCAAAACAACTACAGCCCATGCTTGAAACCACAATGTCACATATTACAAACTCATACCACTTCTTGGAAATGGATTCAAAGAATCTACACATGGAACAGATCTGCTTGTACTTTTCGACATTGTTTCATATTCACTCAAGTGCCGATAAAAAAAAAACTCTTGAAATCATCAAAAATAAATACAACCAGCTAAACACCTCATGGAAACTAACAGAACACTGCTTAACCAACACATGTTTCATATACAAAGGACAAAGATACAAGCAAATTGAAGGAGCCCTATGCGATTACCACTGTTCACCCATCATTGCAAACCTGTGTCATGGGAAGAATTCGAATTCAGAGGCCCTGGCTAACGCCAACCACAAACCCCAAACTATGGTTAAGATACATCTTTGACACATTTGGATTTGGCCCATGGAAAGAAAAAACCTCCAAAACAATTTCCTAACCACACCTAAACAGCACCACACCCCAAATCAAGTTCAACCATGGAAATGGAAACAAACAACTGCCATCTCCCAGATGTACTAATCTACAAAAAAACAGATAGTACACTAGGACACACCTGCATTACCAGAAGAAACACACACAACCACTTACCTCAACCCACCCATCCCACACCACCCAGCCACAGATTAACTCCGTGGCCAAAACACTAACCGCCAGAATATACGACCCCTGGCAGGACAACGACACCATATACAAGACTGAGACTATGAACCACTGCACCTAAAGTACTCCAGCCAATGGCTTCCACATAAAACCAAAGCATTAGTGCCACGCTGGCGCTTGATCCACACAAGAGAGAGAACACTTAAAAACATAATTAGAACACCTAGAAGTACACCAGCACCTATGGACTGTCCTGCAGCCCTCCATCATAAGATCGGTACTACAGACCAAATCAGGAAGATACTACACAGGCCATCACTCAGACTGCTTCAAAACCAGCCAGAAAATACAGACGCCAAGTGCCATCAGAATACACCGCGCAAAAGATTAATCAAATTGACCTCCTGCGGTTACCAGGCAATATAACGAAGTCCCATAGTGCACTTTCCATGAGCTCCAGGCCTACCGCATACATTGGACAGACCCACTAGCAGAAAACGTATTATCTGAAGTGACCCGCTGGCTATCGGAACTGACCAACCGAACAGCCTGCTCTAACAAATTTCTGTGCAGAACACCGCCCTCCCTACACTCCAGTTTGTCACAACATATGTGTGAATCGCCTCACAAGGTCTCTCAGCGATATTACAATCGCTTGTCGACTCGGCGCAAACATCTCTTCAGCCTGACGAGTGAGGGAAATATCCACTTGCCTACAGACTTTCTTCATACAGAGACACACAAGATTGAACCAATGACTCGGACATAGGCGTCTGAGCCAGATCTCCACCAGGACTGCTCCTAGTGATACGTAACTCAGAAAGTCCTCCATCCACTATCCCAAATATAAAGCTCTGCGACACTCACTCGTCTGTTCTAATCTCGTTCGGGCAGATACAGCCCTATCTATACTGCGAACAGTTCAAACCACCCCCCCCCACAGGCACCAGATGAACCTAGCTTACCTAATAGATAAGATACGACCGATCCTTTCCCTCGGGAAAAGCCACAGCTGCGCAGCTGAAAGCCGTTGCCAATTACAGAAACACAGTTGTTTGCCAGCCAGAGTCGGAAAGCCACAAATTCACGAAGATAGAGAGACCAGAAACCGAGAAATCACTCGAATTCTAAGAACAAAGGCTCCGAAGGTCCAATGAAACACAGAATCCAGAAGCTCTCGGAACCATTCTAGGATTAGAAAAATGAAAAAACATCTGGGCTACAGCGTAGGTAGCCTCAAATTTAAAACCAACAGCTGTGAGACCCTTGACCCACATGACATAAGCCTCTATGGAGAAGCCTGATGATGGCAGATGAGATTCTGCTGAAACGTTGCTACAAGTTTAAAAGCACTACAATGATGTGGGATAATACCTGAAGGAAGCTGAACTGCATTCATGTAAGTACCCGTGAAAACTTAAAAAAAGCAAATATATGTGTATGTGTGTATATGTGTGTGTGTGTGTGTGTATATATATATATATAGCCACCAAGTAGACAAGAAGACTTGATAAACAAGCTCTAAATTTCAGGTTTCATGTGGAGAAAACTGATGGAAAGGCATACAACAAATTAGAGCCTCTTTCAGAAAATATTTCCAAATTGTGATCTATGAAGGTTAGACACCATACAGTAATCGAAAGGCTTTCCTTTATCAATATCACTTCCCTTTCTATCAAGTGCAATTAAAAAAAAAAGAGGGGAAGTATGTGTTGCACTCCTTTNAATTAAAAAAAAAAGAGGGGAAGTATGTGTTGCACTCCTTTCCATACCTCATTATAGTGATAGAAACCAAGTATTATCTTTTGGTGATGTTCCTCCCCTTTTCACCCCTCCAGACCTACACACATCCAGAGAGAGGTGAAGAACACAGACTGGGAGGGTGGAGAGGGAGAATGTTTAAGATGGCTCCCTTAATGTGCAGCTGAGTAAAGGTAGCTCTGGGAAGTAGAGGGCATCTTTTACTCAGAAACTAGAATGAATCTCACTCAGGGAATCTCTTGAGAGCGATCCAAGGGGTGGAGAGCAGCCAGCGCTTCCAAGACCAGGTTATTCAAGGAGCAGTGCGCCCTCCTGGCCTGTAATCACTTCACAGGGGAGAGCAAACGCGCGGTCTGATTCACCCGAGAATGGTTTCTCCTGAAATCATTTCATCATTTCTTCCGCCCTCCCACCCCCACTTTCCATTTATGTATTTTGTTTGTTTATTTGGCTACTTCTGGACCAGGGTGCCAGGACACACACACACCCCACTTCTCCTTTGCAGGGCACCTCCGAAAGTGAAGCAGGTGGGCTCCCGAGGGAGTCGCTCATTTTTTGCCCTCTGGCCACACGCGCACGCACACACTTCCTCAAAGAGCTTGTCAATTCAAGCAGGATGAATCATTTCCACGCAGCTCCGGGAAGCCGGGAAGGGAAGCGAGGCAGAGGCAGCGGCGGCGGCGTCTCGATTTGCCAAGGGGAGGAATACGCACGAGCCCCGTGTGTCTCCTTTCCCTTGATGCTTGGCAAGCGGGAAAGGAGGCAGGAGGAAAGACAGCGCTGGTTTTCCTAAAGATCACCTTGCCGAGCCCCTCCGGTTATCCCGAGCGCTCGGGGCGGCCGCCGCCGCCGCCGCTAAACGCCCAGGGAGACTGTCCTCCCTCGCGCTCCCATCCTCAACGCAGCCTTGAGGCAAAACAAAGAAAAAAGGCAGACGTGCCAAATCAGTGCAAGGCGCTCTGAGGGGAAGGCGGCGGGTTGCGAGGGCAGCGTCGCTCGTGGCGCGCCCAGCTTCGCCTCGGAAGCTTGCCATAACCCCTGACCTCTCCCTCGATCCCTTGGCTTCCTTCCTCCGTTTTTAATCCCCACCCCGCGACCCCCTTCTTTAATCCACTGCACTCCCGGTTTTCCCCAATCCGCCGCCAACTTAATCCCGCACGGCACGGCGTTTGTTGCTTTCCCGCCGAGGGAGCGAGGGAGCGCTCGGTCCGGTAGCTCTCTTACCTTCAGGGAATTGCTGCTGCTGCTGCTGCTGTTGGGGCAGCATGGTCCCTTCCTCGGGGAGCCCCGAGGCGCGGCCGCGTTCCTTCCTCTGCTGTTCCGAAGCGGGTGGGCGAGGATGGTCCCTCTCTCGCCCCAGCCTTTTCCCTGACCTGGGTCGCCCGCTATCCGGCGGTCCTCATGATGGTGTTGCCGGCTGGCAAGAGGCGAAGGCTGGGAATCGCTGGGTCTACCGCCGCCGCCGCCGCCGCTGGGTCTTCCCCTCTGCCGCCGCCTGAGAACCTCTTCGAGTTGGGGCCAACATGACACTCACATCCGGGTGACACGGGCGCCCTCCATCCCTAGCAACCCACCGCCCGCCGCCGCCGCCGCCGCCACAACTTGCACCCTCCGTCCCCGGCTGCCGCCTCTCTCCTCCCGCAGCCTCTGCCTAGCTGCTCCCCGCACAGTCGCGGCCACGGGGTTAACTGCGCTGCCGCCGCCACCTGCTGCTCGGGGAAGAGGAGGAGGAGGAGGAGGAGGAGGAGCGCGAGGAGGCTGGCCAGGCTAGCACGACCGAGGGGAAAGACTGCGTACGACGGGCAGCCTCGCCGCGAACTCCCAACCCGACCCCGCAAATAGAAAAGTGCGCGTCGCGGCCTTAACCCCTTCCTTCCCGACGCCGCTTCAATGCATCGGAAGAAGAGACTTCAAGGCTGCCGCGAAGCCCCGCCCACGGACATGCAAATGACTTCGACATGCAAATTGACCTGACCCTGGCTGCTCTTTTACCAAAAAGCTGAATTAATGAGCCTCAAGATTCAGAGATCGGCTATCTCCAGATGCTTGGAAAATATCCCAAAAACTTAGTCTCGTTCCTGCTTGTGAATTTCCAGAATTATAACTTCTATGTGACACGGTGTGAGAATTCTTCGCTTTAGGAATAAGAGCACTTTTCCCACAGAAAAAAAAGGAGCTGAAGAAGCTTCTTGGATGAGAAGAGAAAGGTCTTCAGAGAAAAACCAGAAAGTCCAGTTCTCTTGAGAAAATAAATAAATAAAAGCACCTTTGGGTTTTCCCACAGGAGATCCATTATATACTACTGTAATGTATCTTTTTGCACACCAGTTGCACAGCCCTCAAGTGTTAACAATGCAGGCCTATAGCATCTGCACTGGTGTTTCTTGGATTTCTTAGCCACTTCTTTGTTCTTGTTTCTGGTCACTATTCCTGCTCTGTGGCAATTTAACAACTATTTTAATAATGCATTCAAGTAACTAAATAATTTTCTCATTGTGGTAGAATAGATTGGAATTTGAAAAGTCACATAAACAGAAGCCATGAATCACAATGCAGACTTACTGCTGTTTTAAATTATTTTAAAACGGATACATTTTTATAACTATGCAGATATTTATGGTTAACAATAACCATGATGTAGTTACAACTATGGAAGGCGACAGTAAAAGATACCCTGGAGTAATCTTGGCTAGCATGCATACACACACACACACACAAAGNGTTACAACTATGGAAGGCGACAGTAAAAGATACCCTGGAGTAATCTTGGCTAGCATGCATACACACACACACACACACACACACAAAGTGAAAAAAATATATAAAATTGCTCTCACTCATAAACATTGCATTTTTGTTGGATTGGGAAATATAATTTAATTTAATAATGAAACAGAATATGGGGGGAAATGGGAAAAAAACATTTGGCGTACTTGTTGAAAGATACATTCTTTGCCACATAAGTGAGCCATAATCAGAAATGTTGAGAACCAGTTTTGACATGGATGCAAGCAAATCACCTGATACAGAGCAGCTCATTCCCTGAAGGTATTGAGTGTTTGCAGGTAGCCATGTTGGAATTACTGGCTTCTTGTCTCCTCTTCCTGCTCAACATCAACTACTCTTGATCTTCTTCACTCATATCTTTCCAGCTGCTTTGCCAAAAATGTTTCTTCTTCCTGTACAGCACACTTTCACATGACCCTGAAACTAAGTCTCTCACATCTAGGATGACTATGTTTCATTCCTGGATTGAGAACATCATACAGACCCTCATTTGCCAAACCAAGAAGGGCAAGCACAGCTGCTGGGGCCAAGTTTTTTAATCCTCTGCCACCTCCACATACCCAGAAAACATTTTCAATAATTTAGTGCTTTTTTGTAAATTTCTATGGGGTCCTTCAATTCTAAAGACATCTCTGAAAAAGATACAGATGTCAATTAAAGATGGGGTTCTGAGTTTCCCAGCGTTGAATTGCACCATATACTTTTTGACTAGCACCAAATTCTGGAAGTCTTCACTTAATGGACATTCTCCTTTCTGAGCCCTCTTGGAAATCTGTGTATAGAACCTTTAATTAATTGGATTTCCTGTTACTATTATGGCAGGTTGAAAATGGAATATTTCTTCTGGAAAAAAAAAGTGTTTTGATTGTTTTTCTCATGCTATATAAATGCTGTGGGATAATCTAAACTTCAAAACTGATTTAAACAACTGGCTTTAGGAAGTGATGGCTGAATGCTATATTTGTATATTAGATCAACTAGTGGATGATAATAATGATAGTTATTATTTCCTATGTTAAAAGATAAATACCATTTGTCAATTGCCACCCACTGGCAGTATTTACAATTACAACATTTATTTATATCTCAATAAATGTACCAGTCATGTTTATAGCCTCAGGGACACTTAAAGGTATTAAAAAATATTATTATATCATATGAAATCAAATGACCTTTATCATTCTTCATAAATATCTGTTATCAATACATCAATTTAATATGCAAATTTTAAAGACTGAATGGAATAAGGAACTGGAAACCTCCATTTTGTGTAAACAATAGGAAAACATTTCAACCTCAAAGTCAAAACTCTTATTAGATTTCAGATTATGGCTTCCACAAAAAAAGTGGGGTATCCATTATTTTTATACAGAAAAGGAATTAATAAACCATCATGTTATTAAAAATGCAACCAGTATGTCACTTTTTTAACATATGTTTTTATACATTCATGAAGTTATTGTATTCTGAGAAGTAATGATATATATTAATTTGACTTTGAAAACAAGTTTAATATTTTCAGAGCCATTCATTATTTTGAGCTATGTTCCTATTACATGGAAATCAACAGCTGGACAATGGAAATGTATTCTTCATAATCCAATTAATCCTGCCATGACAATAGTGTCTGTCTGTCGGTCTATCTGTCTGTCTGTCTATCTAGTGGTTGCTCAGTGGTTAGAATGCAGTACTGCAGGCTACTACTGCTGACTGCTAACTGCCAGCAATTTGGCAATTTGATTCTCAACGGCTGAAGGTTGATTCAACCTTCCATCTTTCCAAAATCAGTAAAATGAGGATACAGATTGTTGGGGGCAATATGCTGACTCTGTAAACTGATTAGAAGCACTATGAAGTTGTATATAAGCTATTGCTATTCCAACCATCTCACCAAAGGCAACTCTAGGTGACTTTCAACAGGAAAGATGAATTTATGAAACAGACAATTGCCCAGTGGATTAAAGATCTGATCTTTTTAAACATATCAACATGTTGCTCACAGATATAAATTATACAAATTATCTGTGGATAATTACTAAATTATTTTGTAGGTAAAATTTAATTGCATATAAATTGAATTTATATACAACTTGATTTTTTTTCTCCTCTTTTTGTGTTGTTTTCTATTTTTACTTTTTTTTCTCCTTAGTTTTTTGAAATTGATTTCTTTTGCTATGGCTGAGATGGCATAAGTGTGACACCAAATGGGAACATGCATCAAAGGAAAGTTCTGCATTGGATTTCTCAGGGCAAAGAGAGATATGGGACGGGGAAGTATAGCATGGAAGCAAAAATGTGGATCAGAATAGGATACTCCCTGAGAAAAGCCATAGCAGTGTTGGAAACACAAGGTTTTCCAGACAATGGGATGAGCTGTGGTGGTGCAGTGGTTAGAACACAGTACTGCAGGCTACTTCTGTTGATCACTGGCTGCCAGCAATTTGGCAGTTTGAGTCTCATCAGCTCAAGGATGACTCAGCCTTCCATCCTTGAAGTCAGTAAAATGAGGAGTCAGATTGTTGGGCCAATATGCTGACTGTATAAACTGCTTAGAGGGGGCTGTAAAGCACTGTGAAGTGGTATATAAGTCTAAGTGCTATTGCTATTGCCGTTGTTTTGGAGAAAATGAATTCCTGCACTGAGTACAAATGGTGCTTTTTCAAGAGGCAACTGGACTTTCTTGTTTTTCTTTGAAGATGTTTTGCTTCTCATCCAAGAAGCTTCTTCAATGAGAAGCCAACTGTCTTCAAAGAAAAACAAGAAAATTCAGTTGCTTCTGGAAAAAGCAGTTTTGGGACAACTATGACCTGTTGACTGAGAATCTCCATAGATAACTACACTGAGTACAAACTACCACTTATTGGCCATTATCACAACTTATCTTCTCTTCTATCCCCTTCTTAGTTTCCCAGTTGTGGTTGGAAGAGAAGCCAATGAAACGTGGTACTGCTTCAGAAGGCTTGGTCTGTGTGCTTTGGGTTGCCTTAAGCATTCCTTTCATCCACAGTGTAGCCCTCTCTTCTCCATGAGTCTTAAATGGCTTAGAATGAGCTTAGTTATGCCACTATCCTATCCAGTCAACAAGATGGGGGGGAGGGGAAACACCCAACCTTTTCTTCACATCGGTGAAGCTCATTATTATCAGTGATGTGGACTCTTTTAACTCTTATGTGCAAAACAGGGAGAATACTAAGTGGTCTTTTCCTTTCTAAAATTGAGTAGTTCTGCCTTATCACTGAAAAATGCACAAATGAATTGCCTCTTTCATTCCCTGTATAATGAGATCTGAATCCACGATGCCTTCTACAGTTTCTTTATACTTCTGAATCCCTGCTGTTTCCATCACTAGCCCTTTCTGCTTTCTTCTGAAGGACACACTAATTTTATCTAGGTAAATACGGCATGCACAACCACAATGCTGATAGTTCCCAATATGATAGCTCCCATCCTGCATTTTTCTTCTCTTCATTTATGCAAGGACGTTTTGTTATAGTTCCCCCTTGCATTACCAGCCCTTTCCCTGTAATCTACATCAATGTTTCCCAAACTTGGCAATTTTAAGATGTTTGGGCTTTAACTCCCAGAATTTCCCAGCCAGCCATGCTCAAAGTTGACAAGCTTGAAGAATGCTAAAGGTTCTTAAAAATTGTTACACTATATTACACTTACAATTCAAGCAAATAGAGTTTGCATCCAGAAACAAAATGTGTTTGTTTCCTGTGACATTGCAAAAATCATCATGATCATGGTCATAGTAATAGTACTGATACAATTATTTTATTTGTAATTCAGTGCTGTAACTTACTTTGTCAAATTTAGGAAATATTAATTAAACTGTTCTAACAAACATAGTTTAACACGCTAATTCATCCTGAAAAACTAGTCTGGCAAACAATGATACCCACTTACTTTGTTATTGTTTTCTTTCAACAACCATCCTAAATTGTGTTGGAGGTTAGGCTGAGTTAGACTGACCCTTGTTATCCAGTGAGCTGTATGACTTGAACCTGGGTCTCTCTGGTTCTAGTCTAACACAGTAACAATATGTGTTCTGTATATATGGTTTGACTATTTTTAGTAGCCAATGAGGTGAACAACAAGCTTTGCAGGATACACAGAGCTAACAAAGGAACTGTCCTTTTGTTTGCTAAGTTCTAATGTGATTTCATACCCAATGAAACAATTCATTTATATATTTATATTAAAGTATGGTAGTTTAAAGATTCTACACCAGTTCCATAAATAACAATAAATCAAACATGTAAGTGATAATTACATTAAGCCAAACATTTAATGAAAGGATGCCATGTGTTGCCTCAAAAGTGCTCTTTTAGAGTCCATTTAAAGGAGAAGTAATTTTAAGTTTGACTTGTTAACATAGGATGGAGCAAAATACTTTAATGGTGGAATTTTAATGAATATCTTTGAAGATTGGTCTTCAAAATTATCTGATATGATAGACAGATGGTGTATCAATGAAATTATTGAAAAACAACTTACCCAGGCTAAGTCTGAAATTAATTTGAATGTGGATTTTAAATGTGACAAATAATTCAAAAGATATGGGAAAAATGTACTGGACATAACAATGAAACCAGTTGATGCTTCATTGCTTGAAAGAAATATACAGCTATTAAAGCAAAAATATGATTTAGATAACTTTTTCTAACTGGATATGAAGGGTTTTTGAAGCAACTGAAAAAAGTTCCAGCTTCTTTCATTGGTTATATGAATGAGCTCTATTAAAGTTTTGAAAGATTCTTTGAGTAGACATAAATAAGAGATCTTCAACTTTATTTGAAGGGATTAAAAGATTGTTAAACATATGGAAAAAGAATACAGGGTTAGCTCTTGAGGGCAAGGTTAAAATAATTAGTTTTTATCCTGTAACCTTGCTGGATTTTTTTTTTCTGAGTAGGAACTAAATGCTGAGGCTTTTGGATGTTGTTTTTAGTTGATGAATGATATGGAGCGAAGAAAGTTTATTTATATTTTAAAAGATGGTGATAAATTACTAAAATTATTTATATGTTTTTTCTTTTAGATACATTTTTCTTTTTTATATTTCTGTCTTCCGTATTAGCTTTTATTCTCTTTGTTTGTCATGTTTAATATATATTTTTTTTAAATTAAGTATGGGAGAATATTCAGAGCCAATTATGACCCAGCTAATGGCCAGAAAGTTACTATAGTGAATGTGGATAGTATTAATGTAGTTCTTTTTTGCTTTTTTTGAAAATTGTTGGGCCTATTTCAGTACAAGATACAACTTTAAATTTTGGGTTAGATATATTAATACTCATCAATTTCAGGATATATTAATACTCATCAATAAACAATTTAAAGCTATCTGTCTTGATAAGGTATATCCCAAATGTTGGGAGAAGCCTTTTGTGGATGTAGTTATGCCAATAGTTCCTTCATCTACAAACCCAGTATAATAGATTGATTCCATTTACTTCTAACTTAGAATATACAGTTGGGTTGAGTGACTAAAGCTTTGCTAGTACTGATTTGAGGGCTTCTTTTATTAGGCAAGTATTTGAACCTGTTCCCTGGACAAACTGTTCTGATTTTTGCAATGTTTGAGGAAAGAGAAATAAGACTGTCAGTCAAATGATTGAAGCCCCATAAATAAGAAAGTTGAAATGCTAAGACTGTGAATTGACACTTATAATAATGTGAGAAAAAGTTGTGTTAGGTATCTAGTCCTTTTACTATGCTGATGCAGAGGATTTGGTGACCTTTATCAGAGAACATATATTATGTCCCAGAGCAATGACAAATTGGATATTATAAAAAGCTGAAACATATCAAATCAAAGTATCAAATTAACCTTTCTGGAATAACAAGCAAATCATTGAGGTTTCTTCTGACTTCTTACAAGTTGCCCTTGAACATAACAGAAGTTATTTGAGAACAACCACATCTCTATAGTGCATAATCACTGATCTTTGAAAAGTACCAAATCATTACAGTTCGAAAATGGTTTGGAGCCAAAGGTAGTCTTGTTTTGCAGAACATGGAAAATTTAGGTTGCAATACAAGATTTTGTTTTCCTAAAAAGTTTGCAAATGAATAAATGTTGGCAGATCTATCATCAGAGTGTAATAAGGTTGCTAAGTAAAACAGGCTCAGGTTGACTATGTCTTGAGGTCTTTCCAGTTTGCTGTTCTGAAATGTTTTTCTAAGCCAAGTCTGTGCATATATCTACTCTGGATATTAATCTTTTCAGTCATTTAATTTGCATGTTGCGCTTTATTGTCCTCAAGTTGTTTCTTCTCATTAACCATAGGCATAATGCTTCAAAAATGATTCTTAGACAATATGACATTTCAAAACATATTCTTACTGTATTCTTATTAAATTAATTGCAGAAGGAGAAAGGTCTGATTTCAGAAATGACATCCAATGAAATTGCTGTGAAAATATGCCAATAGATGGGAAAGGGTGTGAAAAATGTGCCAGTGACAGTTTTCAGGAAGAAAGACTACAAATACAGATCTTAAAATTGGGCTTTGAAATGTCATTTTTATTTGGGAAGCACATCTTTCTTCAAGACACTTTCAACTTTTTATTAACAGTACCCTTCTGTCTTTATTCTCCCAGCAATAAGTGTTGATCATGTGCTGCCTTGAGGAAAAAAATCCTGCATGAATTTACTTCAAAGTAAGCTCACAAGCAAAATTCATATGCTGTGCTAAAAAAACAAATGGTGCTTTCTTTTATTATGACTTACCATGGTTTGTGATAATGCATGTTATTAATAAGCATGATTGATGGCCTAAAGTTATGTATAAAGTCAGCCACCAAGGTTTATTTAAAACACTTAACTGCAGCTCAGCAGGATATGCCAACAAAACAAACATGTTATAACTTTATTCTATCAGTTATCCTGGAATAAAAAAAAATACCTCTTGAAAAAAAAAAGGTTTGTAATCCATCTGATGATATGAAGTAGGGAAATTCTTTATAGGCAATAGGCACCTTTATTGGCACCACCTTTTGAGCAAGCAATTTATTTTATTTGAATGATGAAGCAATAATTCATTGTTTCACTATAGGTGTATGAGGTAAGGGAGTCTATATCTACATAGTTTTTATCCCTGCCTTTTCATTAGAGTTGGGAAAAATATATCAATTAATCCTGAAGAAGGCATAGCTGTCCAAAGAACCAATATCATAACAATAACTGGGAGACACACACTTTCTTTTATCTTGGATTTTAGAAAATTCTGGCCTTTGAATTCAAGAGGCAGACATTCTTGTATGCTTCCAGTGCAGTATCCTCAATACTGCTGGGTTATAATTCCCATTGATTCTAGCCTACTTGATCAATGACTAGAAATGAGGGGAACTATGAGGTAACTTTTGTCACCTTGCTGTTTTTCATTACGGATGCATTAATACGTTCAGTTTACAGAAAAGTTGATTAAGGGTAGAACATCTACACTCTTTAAGTATCTGAAGGGTTGCCACCCAGGAGAGGAAATGTGTAGTGTTCGCGAAGAATGAGACCGGAGACCAGCGTAACTTCAGCTCTTTTATTTAGTGCAGAAAGACCGTCTGAACCAAGAGCCACGGCAGCTATTTTTATGGAGAGGCTGCTCGCGGCCAGTGGCCAATGATGGCTACTTGATTTTCCCGCTGCTGAGCTGCCCAATCACAGGTTAGCTGTTATTGGCCAATCAGCATCGAGTAATGAACCAATCAGCTTCCAGTATTTCTTAACCAATAGGAATAGGCTATTTGGAGTATGTTAGTATGAAACACCCCTCCCCTCTTGGTATGGTCCTACCTTAAGTAGTCATATAAGTAGGCGGGGCTTTTAGGTTGCCTAGTTGACTTGCGCAGTTTAGTTGTGTTGTCATCTTCGACGGGTTCAGATGGGATCGCTGTTCCTCCCGTCCTTCTCTGTGGAACCTCCTGGAAGGTGGAGTCAGCCATGCCACTCCCGCCCGGTCTACTCGGGCTGGTAGAGTCGGCTTGGCTGCTCCCTTCCGGAGCGGGCTTCTAGCGTCTTCTTGTACACCTGCTTCCTCTTTCCAAAAGACTTCTGTCGGGTTAGGTCATGTTTTCTGCTCGAATTTATTTGCGAAGTTGTTTATTGTGTATATTTTGATTTTTGTAGGGTTTCTTGTTCTGCGAAGGGTTTCCCCTCCCCCCTTATTTGCTTTTGAGGGTCTCCCCCTCTCTGGCTTGGTCTATTAATATTTTTGCGTAATGTTTGCGCTCTAGTTCTGGTGTCTGTGTTGTTGTTCTTCGGTCTGGGTATGTCAGTGGTGACGTTCCAGTGTTCTTTGATCATAAACTGATTCAATGTGTCTCCTCCAGCTCTGCATTGTCCGTGTCTAGTCTATAGGACCGGAGTCCCTATTTGTGTTATTTCTCAGTACCTACAATGGGTGTCCAGTGCGATTTTTGCATAAGTTTCCTGGTTCGAATGTGCGGTATCTGCTGGAGGAGTCTGTGTTTTTTCAAACTGTGTGTTGGGTTAACCTATCTAATTGTGATCTTATTTCTGCCCATCATATTCTGCTGGGCTTTTATTTTGTATGTAGAACTTGGTGTATATGTGTTGTATAGTGAGACTTTTTCAATTTTTCATGTATGTTCCCTAAGTCTAATTTGTCTAAAGTTTCTTTGGTATACGGACATGCGTTCTGCCCTCCCGTCGTAGCCGGTCAGCCTTGGTGCTGTCAAGGCATGTCTTATGCATTCAGCGAGAATTTTTCAAAGGTTAGTGCAGTAACTGTGGGCCGTTATTGGAGACGAGCAAGTCCGGTAACCCATGTGTGGTGAAGAGTTTCTGTAGTTGTTTTAATAACTGCTTCTGTGGTGGTAGAGTTCATATGCTTACTTCTAGCCAGTTGGAGTAAGCGCCTACTGTGATTAAAAATGTATGTCCTTTTGTTGGCCTGTGAAATCTATGTGGATTCTTGACCAGGGCCCCCTCGGTGTCTCCCGTCTAGTATAGGCCACTGAAGGCGGTGCAGGTCGGGATCTTTGTATTTCCTGCAGTTTCAACCCATTTCTCAATTTCCTTATCCATCCTTGCCACCATACAAAGCTCCTGGCCAGGGATTTCATTCGTACAATGCCGGTGTCCTCATGCAACATACTTAGTATTTGTTGTTGTAATGGTTCTGTATTTACTACCCGTCCCCCATAGATGCAACCTTTTAACAATGACAGTTCAGTTGTCTATGCTTGAATGGTTTAAACTTAAATCTGTCTTTTCTCCATCCACCCTTTTCCTACCAGTTTATAAACTTGTGACAAGGTTTTGTCTCTTGTTGTTATTCTTGCAATGTCTGCTGCGGTTATGGTAGGTTTCTATCGTCTCAATCTGAGGGTGATGTGGTTGTGCTGGTCAGTTCTAGTTCTGTAGGGAGCACGGCTCATGCATCGCATGGGAATGTCTTTGCCCAGTCGGTGATCAGTTTATAATCGTAGGCTGCAAGGAACTCAGACCACCTTGTCATCTTGTGGGCGATAGTATATTTGGGTGTCCATCGTTCCCTGCTAGTATTCCCAATAGAGGTTTGTGGTCGTGTATAAGGTTAAAAGTCCTACCGTAAAGTTATTCATGGAACTGTTGACACCAGATATTGCTGCTAATGCTCTCTGTCCAATTGACTGAGTCCCGTCAGTTTTTATAGTGTTTGGAGTAGAACGTGATTGGTGCTTCTCTCCCGTCAGGCAGAATGTGGCTCAGTACGCTCCGATGCGAACTCAGTGACACGTTGCAGGTGATTGTCAATGGTAGTGTGCTCCCTGCTTGCATTAATACAGATCAGATGTGATTAAGTCTTTTACCCTCTGGAACGCTGTCTCTTCATTCGTCCCCAGGTCCAGCTGGCTGCCTTGTCTAGTAGCCTATGTAGTGTTCCCATATTGCCTTCTGTGCAGAAAAACATTGTAAAATTTATAAGTCAAGAATGCTTGCAATTCTATTTTGTTTTTCGTCGGCGCTTCTTTTATTGCTTTAATTTTTTTCTCTGTGAGTGGATCCCTCTTTATCGATTGATACCCAGGACTCGACTTGAGGTGGCTAATTGGCACTTTTTTTTTGACTTGTGAGTCCCGCCTTCAGACACTTTGTAAGACTACTCTGAGACGGCTTCTAGTTGGCTCACGTCGCTGGCTGACACCAGCACGTCATCAAAGTACTGGGACTACTCCTTTTATCCCTGTAATAACCGCTCCATTAGGCTTTGGAACACCCCTGGGGCCATGCTGACTCCAAATTGCAGCTTTTGCATTTGAAGCTTCCCTATGAGTCACAATCGTTTGCGGCTCTGCTGTCTCGGGGTTGACTGGTAATTGTTGATATGCTTGGGGAAGGTCGAGCTTTGCGAAGACCTTGCCTCTGTCAATGAGTGTAGTAGATGTTGTACCACTGGAACAGGAGATGCGCTTTCTGTAGTGCATGGTTTAGGGTGCCTTATAGTCACCACAGATTCTCACGGACCCATCCAGCTTAACTGGGGTCACGATTTGGGTTTCCATTTGTGTGGTCAATTGGTCCAAGATGCCTTGTGCTATTAGTTTGTTTAGCTTAGCTCCTCATCAATTTTGGGGTTTTAGTGCGAAGGGCACTTGCCTCGACTTTTAGCTAATAGGAGCTATTTTGTGATCTAAATTAAATGATATAGGGGACCTTGTACTTGCCTAATTTCCCATCGAAGATGTCCTGGAACTCCCTCATTAGATTATCCTCCCAGCCTGTCTCGCCAAATGCTGTTAATGCTGGTCACACCGATCCTAGAGGTTCAAACCACGAGTCCCAACAGGCTTTGCCGGTTTCGTCTACGATAGGTTAGAGGCAAGATTTTCTTATGTTCTTTGAAAGTTTATTTGAAATGTTGAGTCGACTACCGGTATTCTGTTTCCTTGGTAGTCTTTAGTATAGTGATTGTTGTCTCCAGTTTAGTTCCTGCCAAATGTGTAGTACCAGTTTTTTAATGGTATCCACTGATACCATCAATAGATACGATCCAGAATCCCACCTCCATTTTATATTCTTGGTCCTCAATCCTACTGCCACATGTACTTTTCGACCTTTGTTGCGTTGTTGATGACGATGGTGATGGTTTGGTGTGTTTCTTCTCTTCTGAAGTTCTCATTTAGCCACTTGCCTATTTTGTCGACTCTCATGGCTCCAATTTGTCTATCTTTGGTTCTTGTGTGGTTGTCCCTACGTCGGGGGCTGTATTTCTTACGGTCCAGCATACTCTCTGCGATGTGTCCCATCTCTCGCCCTTCTTTAGTACGGCACATGGGTGTCTAGAACCTGGACTCGGAACGGGGGTGGTCTCCCACACCCGGCACACTGAAACCCTGACTTACGACTTTCTTAGACTCATTGATCTCGATTCAGCCTGGAGTCATATGGATCTCCTCCTCATCGTCATCATGATTTCAGACAATCCACTATCCACGTAGTGTTGTGTGCTCTTGTGCGCCACTCTCTGCCTTTTTCTCTCTGTGCCTTCACTCGTCTCGGCTGGTCTTTTGGATGTCAGTGCATTCACTGACTGTGCATTTTTGCACTGATTTTTAGCCTTCTCTTTCCGCTGCCATGGCTTCAGCGATAGCCTCAGTGACCTGTAATCTTTTGGTCAGGTTAACAGTCAGCTTGTAGGGTGAGGTCTCGTCAGTCCAGGACCACGCTGACCTATGGCTTTGTCCATGTTTAGGCATTCGGCATGCCCCTCCAAAGCCGCTACAAAGCTCTACGATGTCTCACCTCTTTCATCTGGTCCCGTTTGTAAAATTCGTTCTCAAATAAGGCTGGAGATCGGTCGGTGCAATACGTGATGCCTCCAGCAGCTTTCTTAGATTTGGCAGGCCATCTGTTCACATTTTCTGGTTTGCTAGCGGCCCTTGCGCATCCTGAACACTGTGGGCCCACAAGTGGTCAGGAACGGCTCTTTCGGTTGTCTGAGATTTCCTTGCATAAATTGTTTGCTTTCCAAGACATGAGGAATCTATCGATATAGGAATTCCCAGTCCTGTTGCTGGTTGAATGTCGCGGGTGGCGAGTCTGGTTCTTGCATTTCCATCTGCTCGGTTTCGTCGATTGCACGTGCTCGACTGGTCTCTATCTCAGGAGTCCATCCTCGTCACCTAGTTGTAGTGTTCGCGAAGAATGAGACCGGAAGCACCAGCATCAACTTCAGCTCTTTTTTAGTGCAGAAAGTCCATCTTAACCAGCCTGAGCCGCAGCAGCTCTTTCTATAAGATCGGCTTGCTGAGCTAGTGGCCAATTGACGGCTACTTGATTTCCTCACCGCTGAGCTGGCCAATCACAGGTTAGCTATTATTGCCAATCAGCGCTCGATACGTTGAACAAGAGTAGTGAACCAATCAGCTTCCAGTATTTCTTAACCAATAGGAATAGGCTATTTGGAGTATGTTAATATGGAACAAAATGGATTTGGCTTTGAATATCCCAGAGGGCAGAATCAGAACTATGGGGTTAAAAATGTATGAAAGGAGATGCAGGGTGGATGACAGGAGGAATTTTGTGGCTGTGCAAGTTATGAACTTGGAGGAGGAGAAAGAGAATGCAACAAATGATCCCCTAATCAAAATAAAAATTAAATTGATCACTAAAATGCATACCAGCTAAGTTTCCGCTATTTTCAGTTTTAGCATTATAGCCACTAAGACTTGGACAGGGGATTCCTAGATTTAGCTTTCAGTGTATTTATTTTAAGAGAGAGGGGGGGAGGGGGGACAGAGAGTGAGAGAGAGTGAGAGAGAGAGACAGATCTGTCTCATCTGTTCAACAAATTTTTAAGTTAAGTATTCCTTACTCACTATAGCTTATTTCCTACAATTAACTATTAATGTTGCTCTGTACTCCATTCTTCATATATAGTGTATGATTTTATCATATATCTTTTACTGTATCACCTGTTTCTGGTCATAATCTAACCTGGTCCACCAAAACCCATGTTGGGTGGTACAGATTCTGGCTGTATCCCTTTGGTCCTTGCTACTACTCTGGGCTGGTCTCTGGATCCTCAAGCCCAGTTTTTAAAACTGCCAGGAATCATGGTGGCAGCTTATGCCTTAACTTTTCATTTGAATGCCAGCATTCTTTGTCTGCTCAGTAAGTGTCCATGTCGAGACCACTCAATCTTGCTAGCAGTGAAGATGCTTGCAATATGCTACCACTTAGCACCACTTGTAATTTACCAAAGTCTAGACCACTCAATCAGGTTTGGCATCTATGAGTCACAGTCAACTTGCTTGCCCTGCCTTTGATACTATTCTAGTACTTTCTCAGGGGGGTTGTTTTTTTCCTTCCTCCGTTCTTCTTACTTCTTTTGCTGTTACACTTGGATTTCATCTTCTTCTTTCTTGATACCACCCAGCTTTGGCCAGCTCGACCATTTTGTAAGGGCAGGGCCCTTTAAAAGATCAGGAAGGAGACAAGGAGCCATTTCAGCCACCTTACTTTATTTCTCATTGTATCATTTCTTCTAGACACGCTGCATTTTGCAATTAAATACAAAACCATTACCTGGAGTTTTACTCAGCATTTTCTCCCTCCAAAATTTTCCTTCTGTTTTTCTCTAGGCCATTGTCGGGCTTCTTTAAATTGAAGACTCGTATCTTGAAAATATTATTATATAAACTGCTTAAGAAAGCCCATATTAAAATGAGAGCTGCAATAATCTGAAAACTCCACAAAATAACAACAGTTTTCTTCAGTATATTTGGCTAGTTCATATTCAGTGCGACTAATGAATTTTTGAGTATTTGTGTATGGAAAGCAAATTCCATTCAATAAAGCACCAAAAATGTATTGCTTTCTGAGCATTTCAAAGAATCTCAATTGGTGTATATGAACATTTTTTTAATCTGTGCCTTAAAAAAAATTAGAAAAATGCTATATCTGGAAACTTTCTTAAAATAATCACATGGTGATAAAGTATTGCAATAATCAGAACTGGCAACATTACAACTCTGTCCTTCTGACAGCAACCAGGCACTCCCTGCTGATGGTTCCCTGTAATTATCTGCTGTTCAAAAATTCTGTTCATAATTTGCCAACTCCAAAAAAGAATTCAGAATAAAATTTAAAATCCAGGCAACAGTAATTGATATGGCACTGATTTACAATGCTAGCCACAATACATAGCAGTCTCACAAAAGGTGGTCACACAACAACCTCACAGAAAAGTTTTGATGATTCCCCTCCTTTCAGTATATTTACCAAGATCAACACTATTTATAAAGCATAAATCTGTGCTTCCTATACAGTGTTTTATAGATATCCAAACATCAGTACAAATCCCACTACTATTATCTGAGTGCAATAGCTGATCTCCTCCTCCTCCTCCTGCTCCTCCTGCTCCTGCTCCTCCTCCTCCTCCTCCTCCTATTTTCCAACTTAAATTCAAAATTCTGTAGCTGTTATTTGACCCAACCCATCTTAGGTCCTTCATAGAAGTTGGTTCTCAGCACTTGGTTTCAAGCAATAGCCCCAGCTCTGACTGGCTGCAATGCCTGGCAAACCCCCATCCATGCTAATGTCTACTCACTTCCTATGCAGCCATCTTGTTCTGGGATGCTATGTTCTCCACATTTTTAAAAATAATAGTGTGGTTAATAATAGCTTATGTCAATAAAATATCTTCAGCTCTAGCAGCTCCTTCTCTATTTAAGTGTTATATCTCCCAGTGCTGCGACCCTCCTCAATTTATGCCCAGGAATGGTTAGCATGTTCTCTTTGTTTTCCCAGTTGCTTCCTGCAGCATTGCAAAGTTTCCCTTTCCCTTTTTCCCCATTTAATTAAAAATAATCAAGCACTAACATAGGAATATTGTTATTTTGTTTCTGTGAATCTTTATTGTCAAGACTCCCTCCTTGCAAAGATGCTGTGGGTCTTCAGAGAAAGATAAAAAGGAAAGAACAGCTTGTTCTCCTGGAGCTTTGATTATTGTAACATCAATGCAAGGAAGGTGTTGCGAAGTGAGGGGAAAAAAAGAGAAAGGATCTACTTTAATGTCAAAGGAGGTAATGTGGGAAAGGCATGTAAACACATTCATGCATTCAAGGATCTGGAGAAGCAAATGAAAGGCACAGAGAACAAGCAGAAGAAACAACACGAAAAAGAAAAGTCAGTTACTGATGGAACAGTCCACACAAGGACCAGCCAGCAAACCTTGCATTCCTATACAAAAGGAAAGGCAAAAAACCATGGAAACCACCCATCAAGTATTGAGATGTCCAGGGTCTAGATTGAGCTCAATTTTATTGCCGGTTTACTGCAAGGCTGGACTGGAATTTCTGAAATTAGCTTAGAAACAGCACAGAGCAACATGGAAGGTAAGCAGTTTAAGATGTAGCATGGAATTGCTTTGGAGTCAGCTTTTATCAATAGTTTTACAGTCAGACATTTTCTGTGCCTGCAAATCATTCCTGGTTAATTAAAAAAAAAAAGAACAGTTTGATATGTTTACGACACCACCATGCAGATTCAGGGCTGTACTCATTCCCAAATAAGACTCCACATGATAACAATTTTATTTATTGAAACAAACAGTCAGCCAAAACCACCAGTTCTTACAGCAAATGAATTATGCTTGCTTTTTTTCACACTCCTGTGAAACGTCTATGGAATCTGTTCATAAGAACTGTGTCTAACATACAGGAGCTGGATGGGATGATTATTAATTATTTTATGTGGCAAAATAATATATAGGAACAAAATAGGTTCTGGAAGGAAAAGTCTGAAGGGAAAGCTCCATTATCTGATGACACTACAGGTAGTTCTCGACTTATTGAGCTCAAAATTTTGGTTGCTAAGTGAGACAGTTAAGTGAATTTTGCCCCATTTTACAACCTTTCTGGGCACAATTGTTAAGTGAAACACTGAAGTTGTTAAGTTAGAAACACAGTTGTTAAACAACTGTGATTTTGCTTGTCAGAAGGTTGTAAAAGATGATCACATGACACAGTAATTGTCATAAATATGAGTCAGTTCCTAAGCGTCCGAGTTTTGATCACTTTACTGTGTCGATGCTATAACAATCACAAGTGTGAAAAATGGTCATGAATCACTTTTTTCCAGTGCCATTGTAGCTTTGAACAATCATTAAACAAACTGCTATAAGTCAAGCACTGTCTGTATAGTGTAGATGCAAAAAATTGTATGAGTTGGAAGGTGGCTTATAGGTCATCTAATCCAATTCCTGCTCAGTGCAGAAATCTTATATAATGTATCCAGGGGTTTGGATTCTACCAGTTTGCGCTATTCGCTAGAACCGGTTGTTAACATTCTAAGCAGTTCAGAGAATGATTGTTTTAGAAGAAGAAGAAATTACTGGCCTAATCCTGTAAGGAAGGCAGGAAGGAAACATTCTGGTGTTGCTAACAGAAACTGCCTCTNGTATCCCCACAGTCATGAGAGGCCAGGCAAGAGATGTGTGCCTCGATGTAAGTGATATTGAGTTGGCCATGCCCAGCCAATAACATGACCATCAAGCCATGTCCACCCAGTCACATGACCACCAAGCCATGCCCACCAACTAAGCCATGCCCACCAACTAAGCCACACCCACAGAACTGGTTGTTAAAAATTTTGAATTCCACCCCTGAACGCATCCCTAGCTACCCAGATCTGTTTGAAAACCTCCAGCAAGGCATTTTTACAACACTGTTCTAAGCAGGTTGTTCCAATGCTTAACAGTTCTTATCATCAGGAAATGCTTTCTAATAATACATGAATTTCTTTTCTTTTAATTTCAGTCCATTCTGGTCCTTTAATTTCAGTCCATTCCTGGCCTCAACAGAGAACACATCTGCCTTCTCTCATTCAGGAACATCTTTTAAGCATTTTTGGGGGAGCACTGTGATCTATTTTATCTTTTTTTTTCCTTTTGCAAGTTAAATATGCCCAGCTCATTAATAGTTATTAATTACACTTTGCTTTCAGTACTTATCATCCTAATAGCTCTTTCTGAATTCAATCCAGTTTCTCCATGACCTTTTAAAAATATGGTGCCCAAAACTGAACATAGTATTCCAAGTACAGGCTAACTAGCACAGACAACACTATTACTGTATCTTCTGTAATCGGATATTTCTGTTAATGCAGTCCAAGATTCTGAGCCTATATAGCTTCTGTATCACACATCTTGCTCAGGGTTAGTTAATAGTCATTAGCAGTTCCACCATAGCATCTCTCCATTCTTGTAATTATGCACTTAGTTTTACTATTCAGCTGCAGGACCTTATACCTATCAAGTTTGAACATCATCTTGTTAGCCATATCCTATGTCAGGGTTCCAAGTAATACACCCAACGCAAATAAAACTCTGAAGCAGGTAGATTCCTCAAAGAATATTTTTATTGGATGTATCATATAGGCACAGTTCTGGTGGAAACTGTCTCTGAAGGTTCCTGCAGTTTTCAATGCTTTATTTCATAGCAATGCAGAAGCATTTATAAGCAGCTTTGGATACAGTTATTCAACCATCCACTGGACTAACGACCATTTGTCCTTCTAGATCCCAAAACCTTCCTAATTATATCCGTACCATTTCCTTGAATTTTGAATCATTCTACCATAGAAAAAGAAAAAAGCAAACTAGTTAATCCCATCTTAATTCTTGATAAGAGTAGCATTCTTAAATGCTCCCAGATATGCTTTTTAACAATCTAATCTAGTACTCTGCCTGGTTCACATATAAATCATTGATCTGTAGTTTCTCAGAGCATCCAACTTTCTTTTGTGATGATTGGCTTCATGTATTTTTTCCATTTTTCTTGTGCCTAGATCAGAGTATGACTAAGGCAAAATACACGTCCTTCCTGCTTGATGAGCAAGGAAAATCACCTGATCCCCTCCTAGCAGCTGATAATTCAAATCAACTTTTAGTTGGGAAATGAGGATAGACTGTGTTTCTAATTCATATATGTTAGAGCTGAAAACTCCAAAGTAGTTTGAGGGCCACAGGTTGTCTCTCTACTCTATAGAAGCTGAAGAAGAGATTCAGAAAATTTCAAGAGTCCCAGTCTTCTCCCTTGGACTTTTGTAGCTTTGTGATAAAGAGAGTGGCTTCCTTCTTTCTTTTTCGAAAATATCACTCTATTCTTATTTTTATTCAGGTGGAGCTGAACTATTGTTTGTTCTAGCTTTAGATATACAGTACATGTGAAGTACTGTACATTTCAGTACAACATGTCTTAATATGTTCCACTTCAGTTTGATAAAATACCAATTACAATTGCAAATTGAAACTGAACACTAGATATTGAAGGGGATACTGAACTGTAATTAGGCTAGTTTCATGACTGAAACTGATTGAAAAAGGAAAGAGATGGAAGGAGCTAGTTCATTCATACCTTACAATATCTTGCTATACATTTGTCCTAACAATGCCACTCATACTTAGTTGTTTCTAAATGTTGGTTTAGAAAAGGTTGTTGGTTCTAAAAGATTCTGACAAAACCTTCCCCCCCCCTTATTTAAATGTCAATCATTCTGTAAGGAAGATGCTCTTGGGTGTATTTATGTTAACTTCAGGATCAGTAGAAACAAACAATAGCACAATTCTGGGCTCAGGAAAAATGGTGTTAACAGAGAAGAGGCTGATTTGCAAAATTGGTCCCTTTGGCTGTGCACAAACACAGCCATGCAGGGTCTGACTAGGTTCATGCTTGGTTGGAAGACACTGAGAAATCCTTAGATTGTACTCTGGAAAATTGAAGCAGCAGCAAAGTAGCATAGGTGTGATCTTCCAGAATCTTAAGAGAACAGTTACTTTTAAAGGAGGCATTTCATATTTCTTTCTTCAGCTATTTTCTTTTCCAAATCTGGATAATGATATTAATCCAAAATTATTCATGGAAACAGTTGGGCATTGTCTTTTGGAAGATCTATTCTATCACCGTGCATATTTTCAATCACACAGTTCCCTTTTTGGGGTAAAGCCCCTGTCACACTGCACCAACGCATGCAAAGAGGATGTAAAACGGACAAAAAAGCTTGCCATCCGTTGGTTAACACGATGTACT
>BHFT01050755.1:0-17800 GCA_004320025.1 Laticauda laticaudata
TGAGAGCAGATAACAACAGATGGAGCCACCCCCAAAATTTTGCTCCTCCGCTGTGTCCTTTTTGTATACGTTTTGCACCCGTCAGCCAGTGTGACCTAGTCTTAATTCAGCATGACTTCCTTTTTATGACTGAATATAATTTTTAAAATAAAAGCATTTTGATAGACAAAAGATTCAATACCCTTGGCTAAATTCGGTGTGTTTGAGTGTCTACCTCTAAAATTGTAAGTTTACTTCCATTCCCTTTAAAAAGAATTCCAATGAGTGGAAATGATACCTGTGTATTGATTTACTTTCAGCAAAGCATGCTCAGCAATGGCTTTGGCTTGCTGTAGCATTGCTCATAAAATTCTAATCAACCACTTGTAATCCTAAACAAAGCTTAACAAAACCCCTGGGCCAGCCAGAGAGACATTTGTAATGTTTTCTTCCTGCCTTCTGTGAGAGATAATATTGTTCTAATTGGATATTAATCCTTCTGAAACGCAGTCTTTCTATTCTAAGTTCATTGTCTTAAAGTGGGATTCACTGTGCTATCATCTTTTTCAGGTTTGCAAGTTAAGTGTAGTTGTTATTTTGATCTAGCTAAAATAGATCATCTGGTTGGAAAATAGTTGGCTCTGCTTTTATTTGTGTCAGTGGAACTCGTACTAGTGTGATGGAAATAAAGTTACTCACAGGCTTGCTTGTTAGTTTGAAAGTCTTGTTTGTTCCTTTTTAAAACTCAAATTGACAGAGCATTACACTTCTAATGCTGTGGTATCATTCTTGCCTGCTTTTTCAGTTGCTCAAAAGCTGTAGAAATAAAGATCTGACCTTCCCCATGTTCTAATTGGATTTTAGTACAGAAGACAAATAAGACTGTGCTTCTGAAAGCCTACAACAACACAGTGAGTTTGTACAGTTGGCAATTTATTTCTTCATCCATCTGAGCTTTTTGATGTGACTTATATAATTATCCCATTTCCCCTGGTGTTTTTTCTTTATAGGGACAATTCTGCAAGGTATATTAGATTTAGAGATATTGATTGACCCAAGATCACCAGGCAAACATGGTGGCTGAGTGAGAATTTGAAACTAAATTTCACCAGTCCTAATATAATTTGCTTTGCATAGACATGATTGTTACTGTCTCTGGAAGCCTTGGTCATAACACAAATGCTACATAGGAAATAATGAACAAAATGTCTAGCAGCATAAAATTCATCGTCCTTCCAAACAAGAGGGAAAGCATGATGTTCTTTGTTTGTTATCTAAAGGTAAAGGTTTACCCTGTCCAGTTGAGTCCAGGGGCAGTCCTCATTTCTGTTTCTTTGCCGAGAGAACCAGCATTGTCCAAAGATACTTTCTGTGATCATGTGACCAGCACATGGAATGCTATTACTTTCCCACTGAAGTGGTACCTATTTATCTACTCACATTTGCATCCTTTTGAATTGCTAGGTGGGCAGGAATTGGGGTAAGTAATGGAAGCTTATCCTGTCACATGGCACTTAGATCTGGAACCTGGACTATCAGCTTTCTAGCTGATAAACCTAGCTTCTTTAATTGCTGAGCCATTGTGTCCCTGGCTATTGCCTATTGCTTAAGCCTTTCACATAAACTATAAAACTAAAAAAAACCAGCCAATATAATCTATCTAACTCAGTACATTGGTTCAGTAGTTTTCCAAGTCTAATAAGATCTGTCATTATTTTGGATAACCAACTTTCACCCACAGGAATGGAGTATGGCTACTGATCTCAATTTTTGAAGATCAGGTAGCAACTTTGAATTGTGCTGAATTTCATTTTCCTTCTGTTTTGAGGAAAGATGCAGTGCTATTTCCTTAGCTGTGAAAAGTTTGCCATTCCATTCTGGAAAGTGTTGGACAGAACTCATGATATGTTTCCTCTAACACTTAGCTCAAATATATACAATAATTTTTTTTTTGTACTCAGTTAAAGAATATTATAAAGATTGTAACTTGCAATAAATTTGAAGTATCTTGTTTTAACAAATTATCATGCTGATATTTCATACAATGTGTCAGCCTCACTGGACACTGGATGATTGTTACTGACAAACCATGGTACTCACGATTGTATGGTGTAGTCACAAGGGTTTATTTTATCAGCAAACATCTAACTCAGTCCCAAAAGGCAACTCTGGATAAAATCTGATTAAGAGCAACTGCCTCTCAATGCTTATTATAGCTGCCTGTTAATCCCACCCAGCTAACCTATACCCGCCCGTCTCTCCCCTCTGCCTCCACCCCACATCTACTTTTGCCTCACCCATCTGATCACCAACCCATCTGATCACCTTCAACCCTCCATCACCCCAGGAGCTGCTTCTAAACAGTAACCAAACACCCCACGCAATCTCATAGAGGAGCCAATAGGTCCAATGCCTTCACACGCGATGCTGCTCGCTTGCAAACACCGCCAAACAGTGCTGTAACCACTGTCCAACAGCTGATGAGCAGCTCTGACATTCCATAGCAGCTGCATCTCAGAACTCAAATGCAGTCTGCACAAAAGCAGTCTGTGACGATGCTCCCCACAGCCTGGATGAAAGAGGCAGGCATCGTGAGGAGGCAGGCGGTGCTAGAAGACAGGTGTTGTGTTCCCCAGTGCCTGCCATAACGTTGCTTTTCCCAGTGTTGCGAGGAGACAGGCTTCACTTTCCCCAGCTCCTGTCAAGGTGTCGGGCTCCAGGGATGACTGCTCACCTCGAGCCCGACACAATGTTCAAGATGTGTCTTTGATCTCAACATGCAATTAATTTAACAACAAATTATTTTTCAAGTGTTATTTGACACCCCAGAGAATGTTTAGTAAGCCTTGAATGTCAATTTTAGTTGAACATTTAACATGGCAGAATGTTTCACGTTAAACAGAAAATTTAATGTTTAATGTTAAACAGAAAGTTTAATGTGGTCAAACAATCAGCAACTCCAAATCTCGACCAACAAATGCTCTGTCCTATACATTGGTTTAAAAAAAATCAGTACACCAAATACAAGCTAAGAGGATATGACCTTGTTGATGACCCTCATTCTTTCAAGGACCTCGGAGTACTTATATCTAACGACCTAAGCATCAGAGCTCGCTCTAGTAGCATTGCCAAAAAGGCATCAAGACTTGTAAATCTAATCTTACAAAACTTCTCTGGAAATATAGAATTGCTAACTAGGGCATACAAAACCTTTGCTAGACCAATACTCGAATACAGCTCATCTGTCTGGAATCCGCACTGNTGGACAACCTTGAACTACGCCGCCTATGGTTGGACTTAAGCATAGTACACAAAATTATTTTCTACAATGTACTACCAGTCAATGACTACTTCAGCTTCAATCACAACAATACAAGAGCACACAACAGATACAAACTCAATGTTAACCACTCCAAACTTGATTGCAGAAAGTACGACTTCAGCAGCACAGTGGTGAATGCCTGGAATGCACTACTTGACTCTGTTGTTACATCCTCTAGCCCCACTCCTTTAATCTTAAACTATCCACTACTGACCTCATCATTCCTAAGAGGTCTATAAGGGGTGTGCATAAGTGCACAATCATGCCTATCGTCCCTGTCCTATTGTCTCCATTTATTCGTACCTATTTCCTGTATTCTTACTCATGTTTTTACTTACACCTATTATCTTGTAAGTGATTGACAAATCAAATAAATAAATAATAAATCAAATAAGAATGGATATTCAAATATAGCCTTCAGCTTCTTCTATCATTCTTTGCTGAATTTAAATTTTGCGTTAATGAGATGTATTTATTGTCCAGCTATAAACTGGTTTGGAATGAACAAAAGAAAGTCTAACCACTACTATCCTAATATATGCATACATCTATCTACATGTCAAATGCTATGTTAAACATTTATAGATATGCCTGTTGCAGTTTTCTGTATCATGAAATCATGAATGGGGCCATGGAGACCTGCCTCTTAATATTATGAAAATTGAAATACCCACTGAGCTTATGTATTATGTGCCATTGCTTGCAATGAAATGAACATCTTTTATCGGAAAGAAATACCCTTTATACTATGGTTTGTTGCCAGCCAATATTTGGCCAGGTTTTTATCTGTTTAACATATAAGCTGGGTGTCAACAATTTTTGTGTGCATGGAAGGGGAGCTCTTTCAAACTATTCATTTCATTTCATTATTTTTTTCCAAGATATATTCACCAGCAACTGATTTCTTATAGATTCAGTTCCTAAGTGGTGAGATGAAGATAAACCCTAATGTCGGATTGAAACTATGCAGAGATAGTGCTTAAAGTGAAATGCAGGCAAAGAAGCTACTTTGTGGTAGCTCAATTTAAAATAAAGTTGCTGCCTTTTCGATATTTTTTTTTTGTCAAAACTTTTTGAGATGTGCAAATGTTATACCATGTATAAAAGTATATATATATAAATAAATAAAGTGATAATTCTGAAATAGGAAAAATGTAATAAATCATATTCTTTATTCTTTGATTCAACTACCTCAAACTCCAAATCCAGTTGATGTTAATATGTTATATCTTCAACTATATCTATTTAATCCAATTTTCTACATTTTAATCCCCAAACCTGAATCCCCAAACCTGAATCTGTCATTACATATGTAATATAAACGAAAAGGGAGGGCAGTCATTGAAAACCAATATCAATTATTCCATATTCAGTATAACTGTATCAAATCTGTATATTTGTTGGCATGCAAATATTGTTTTCCAGTACTTTGATCAAATGAAACTTCCCATAGTTTATATATTTTTATACATTGATTTTAATTTTTTTCAAAAGAAAAGAATATTTTAAATGAATCTTAGTTCTGAATTATGTAGTCAGTGAATCATAGACCAACAGGGTAATTTTTAGCAAATTAGTTTTTATAGTAGCAATATTTATGTCTAGTTGATAGATAGTTAGGTAATAAGTTTTATGTCCCACCTTTCCTTCAGAAATTCAAAGGTAGCATAAATAGAAGTGTCTTTGTAAATTTTTCTTTGCAAACACAAACTCATGAGATACGTTGCCTAATAGTGAATGGGCCATATCATAACATAAAGTTAAAATTATAGCTCATCTTTACTCCAGTAACATTCTGAAATTTTTCAAAATAAAAGATCTTAAAATAAAGGCTCATTTTATTCTAAAACATTTTTCTGTGGGTTAAATAAATATGAATATTGCCAGGGATGAGAAGTAAAAACTATGCATGTTTTAAATATAACATTTAGATTTAGCATTTATTTCGGTGAGCTGAAAATTGCAATATATCTTTTGGATTTAAATGCATTCACTAAAGTATTCTATCAAAATTTTTCTTGTTTTGGCATGTGAAAATTGAGACTAAGTGAGAAAAGATATACTAATGTACATACCAGAGGCAGTATTCAGCAGGTTCTGACCAGTTCTGGAGAACTAGTAGTAGAAATTTTGAGTAGTTCGGAGAACTGGCAAATACCACCTCTGACTGGAGATTTTACACTATCCTTCTCCTGCCATGCCCACCAAGCCATGCCCACAGGACCGGTAGTAAAACATTTGAATCCACTGGTACATATTGTATGCATAATGCTGTCCACATTAGGGAAAGCATAATTCCATATTAAGATTACTACCATGAAGGAGTTCACTTCAGTTTCATATCCTGAGTTCAAAGTGGCATATACAACATTCCTTCCTACAATTTTTATCAGAACAAATCTGTGAAGTAGGTTGAGTCTTCCCAGTTCTCTCCATCACCCAAATCACTATATGAAACTAGTTCTCATTTACAATCTCGTGCAATCATCCTTTCTTAGAAATTATTGGAATTAATACAGGCCAGACATTGCTGTCTTTCATTTATACCCTTATTTTTCCACCCTTACGCTTTGCTAGAGCTTGTTGTAGCTTTTTCTTTATTGCAAGGGATATATGCAGGACAGAAAAATGAAACAACTTTACAACATCCTCAGTGGATCTTCTTGAAAACTGTACCTAGCATCAGGGGTGGGATTCAAATTTTTAAAAACCGGTTCTGTAGGCGTGGCTTAGTTGGTGGGCATGGCTTGGTGGTCATTGTATTGGCTGGGCGTGGCCAACTCAATATCACTCACATCACATCGGAGGCACCACATCTCCTTGCTGGCCTCTCATGACTGTGGGGATGCTGCAACAGTCGTAAGTGTGAAAAATGGTTCAGGAAGTCACTTTTTTTCAGTGCCATTGTAACTTTGAATGGTCACTCCACACAAGCAAAGTACCAGCAAAAGAGAGGAAAAAACTACCAGAGAAGTTCCAGAGACAGGAAGTCTAGTCCTGCCAAGAATGTAATAAGTAAACGGCCCGGTCCCACTGGCTGACGGACGCAAAACGTATGCATAAAGGACATAGCGGACGAGCAAAATTTCGGGGGTTGGCTCCATCCGGTTGTCATCCGCTCCAAAAAGTGGCAAAAATTTGCATAAACAGAACAGAAAAGAACGGAAAGAATGGACCATGGGTAGTATGTAGCGGGGATGTTAAACAGATGTTTATAGGAAGCCTAGCGGATGAAAAGCGGATGGAAGCAGATGACACCTCCGAAGGGGGTACGGGGATAATGATGAAAGTGGACGCATAGCGGATTGAAACGGATGCATCACGTACGCCTAAAGGAAAAGAAAGGGGATGCCGCATGGATTGTATATCAGATGCAAAACTTGTTTACTGCGCATCTCTATTTCCGTGCTACTAATGATGTATAGACGTTCCATGTTACCTTTTATTTCCTCCCTCTTTCCGTTTTCAGCTGCAGCGAATGTGAGTTGCGAGGATGCCCAGAGGATGCAGAGAGGATACAGCGGACGTTTAACGGATGATAAACGGACATAGAATGTTTGTTTCTCATATGTCACACGGATTTACATTGTACACGGCAGAAAGTTCATCTTGTTCAGAAAGTTCATCTGTCACAAAGTTTTGCTGCAGCTCAAAACTTCTTGGCGGATTGAAATCGCATGGGACGGATGCTTGACGGATAGAGCATATGAACACGGATTGCAATGAGTACACAACGGATGCATAACGTTTTTCCAATGGATGGCAAGCTTTTTAACGTTTTACATCCTCTTTGCATCCGTAAGTGCAGTGGGACCGGGCCTTTAACAGAGAGGCAGTTTCTGTAAGCAACACCAGAATGTTTCCTTCCTGCCTTCCTTACAGATTTTTAGGCCAGTAATTTCTTCTAACAACCGGTTCTCCAAACTGCTTAGAATGTTAACAATCGGTTCTAGCGAATAGGTGCGAATTGGTAGAATCCCACCCCTGCCTAGAATTCAGTGATGGAATTCAAATTCTTTTACTACCGGTTCTGTGGGCATGGCTTGGTGGACGTGTCAGGGGTAGGATACTGTAAAATCTCCACTCAGAGATGGTATTTGCCGGTTGTCCAAACTACTCAAAATTTCTGCTACTGGTTCTCCAGAACTGGTCAGAACCTGCTGAATACCACCTCTGCTAGCATTTGAACTACCCATATCTGATTTTAACATTATAACGCTTACAAAAGCTAAACTGTGTAACACTGTTTTAGATAATATGGTTTTATAATCATGAGTATGTATGGCATTCTCACTCAAGCTGAACCATAATCTCATCTGTTGTGAAATTTTGTGGTGGCAACTGAACAACTATCTAAATATCTTATCACTTAGTAGCAAACATGTTGATATTAAAATATTGAATTACTTCATGGAAAAGATTCTAACAATACTGTAACATATAATCTGCAATATGGTTCTCCGAGTCTGATACCTTCCAGATATGTTGAAGTTGTAATTCTCAGAATTCTTAGCTAGTTGCTGACTGGGAATTATGCAAGATGAAATCCAACACATATGGAGGATAAAAACCTCCGTATATTTTTGTGATATTGTAAAAATAGCAAGTATCAGCATCGGTGACAGATTAACAAGGATTATCATATCATGATAATATCCATCACTTGAAGTATCTTGTTTCTTCCATAGATCTCCTGTTATGGCTGGAGGCCTCTTTGCTGTTAACAGAAAGTGGTTTTGGGATCTTGGTGGCTATGACCCTGGATTAGAAATCTGGGGAGGAGAACAGTATGAAATATCATTCAAGGTAAGCACACTTATGGTACACTCTATGTACTTATGGTGCATGCATTTCTATTATCAGAGGTGGTATTCAGCAGATTCTGACCAGTTCTGGAGAACCAGTAGTAGACATTTTGATTAGTTTGGAGAACCAGCAAATCCCACCACTGACTAGCCCCACCTCCATCTATTCTGTAGCTCCCAAGTCCCAGCTGCTCAGCTGGGTCTTCTTTTGTTGCCCCACACAGGAGAATGGATCTGGAAAGCAGGTTAGTGAGGTGGGGAGGGAATGGGATTTTGCAGTAACCTTCCTCCAGGAGTGGGGTGGGAATGGAGATTTTACAATATCCTTCCCCTGCCACACCCACCAAGTCACACCCACCAAGCCACACCATGCCCACCAAGCCATGCCCACAGAACCAGAAATAATTTTTTTAACCCCATCACTGTCTATGATGATGGTATATATGCTGAAGAGCACATTAAAAGTGCAGCACAACAAATTTTGCTACACATTCTGTCTACTCCTTTAAAAAAAAAAAGATCACTGGAAGATATGGATTTAAATGGAATTTTAGGAAGAACCTATTTATCCCTTTTCCTTCTCAACATTTTTTTTTTGGCTTTGTGTTCTCCTTATAATGATCTAGTGAATTATTGGATAAAAAAACTAAATAGATTTTTATTTGATTCAACAGATTCAGATGTTCCTTATGCATATCTGAACATATTCCTTATCTCACTTTCTTCTGAGCAAAGTAATCTACTACTTTCTCATAATAGTAATAAACAGCAATGCTTTAAATATTCCTCAAGGAGTGATACATCACAAAGTTTCTTATTATTATAGTCAAATCCCAGAAATCTTGTACTGACTCAGGAAACTGTAGAAGGCAATAAGCTCTGGAAACTGGAAACAAGATTGCATGCACCAAATATTAAAAACAGTAGGTGCAAAAATAGCATTCTGTATGTGTACATTGAAGGATGTCAAACTCAGCAATATTGTGATTGCAGCATTGCAGTTGACCCCTCCCTTCTTGTATGTGCCACCAAATGTACAAATAAAAGGGGTGGGATTTCTATAATGATACTGCATTTTGTAGATTTTAGTCCCTACGAGCCACTGTCACATGCAAAATCAGATGCTTATTTGATAATCTACAATTTGACAATATATAATTCCATAAAATATATCTTTTTAAAAAATGTAGATGAAATGGTTCATCTGTATTAGTAATATACTAGAGAAGATTACACAGAAAGGACTCACAAATGATGGCATGGATGTCTTGAACTCCAAACCATGTATTGAAGGTGATTTCAGCAAAATAAAAATGAGCTGGGTGAATTGAGTGCATGTGATGCAATTTTCAATTGTCTTTTCTAAACAAAACAAATCTAAAGACATAAAAGTCCATTAGCCAAACTTATGACAGTTGATTTAGACTACATCAGGTTACATTCTCTATTATTGAGGTATTTCATAGTTAAATGCACATTCATCTTGTATCTCACAATTCTGGCAGAAGACATAAAGACTGTATTATTCTACTTCATATGTTCCTTTTATTTGTCATTGGAAGAAACATAATTGCATGACAGCCTATTCCTCACTACACAAATACCATGGTAATCATACTGGAAGCTTGGATACTAAAATGTATCTGCCTGTTTTGTGTGTATATATATATATATATATGTGTGTGTGTGTGTGTGTGTGCTGTTTAGCTTCCTTCGGGTATTATCTCACGTCATTGTAGTGCTGTTAAACTTGTAGCAACGTTTCAGTAGAATCCCATCTGCCATCATCAGGCTTCTGTAAGCCTGATGATGAAGCCTGATGATGGCAGATCAGCTTCCTTCGGGTATTATCCCACGTCATTGTAGTGCTTTTAAAGTTGTAGCAATGTTTCAGCAGAATCTGAAAGAATAAGTGACGCCAGGGCTCATTTTATCCATATTTGCTCATTCATTTCATTACTGTGAGTTGACCCTAAGGGTACATGCCCTTCCCCATGGATATAATTTTAAATGACTTTCAATAGCATTTTATACTATTCATATAGAAGCTATTATCTGCCTCACTCAGACCTCAGTTGGAAATAGGAAGAAACAGCACATTGAATAAATTGTTTCCTTTGAAACTAGAAGGCAAAAGGTGAAAGTATGGAAGTGAGATAAGAATTTTTTTTGTATAGAGTATTGAGGGTCAGGAAATAAGTAGTGAACAAAGTTTTCTTCTACCGTGTTTCTCCAACAATATGCCCCCCCCCATAGGAAGACCCAGCATGTTTTCTAGGCATAAAATGAAATTAAGCCCCTCCCCCCAAATTTAACCCTTGTTTAAAACATGCAAAATTGGGGAGGTGGGGGGAACTTGCCATTAGGAGTGAACCGCGGGCAGCTACGCCTCACCATCCAAGCGTCTAGGCCAAGCTGTAGCTGTCCCTCTCTTGCCAGCGCCATCTCCAACAACAGCGGCAGCAGCGGTGGGAACCATTTCAGCCGCTTCTCGGGTGGGGGAGTCACCTCCATAACTTCCACAGTTCCTGCCACTGCTGCCGCTGTTATTGGAGATGGCGCTGGTGAGAGAGGGACAGCTGCAGCTCGGCCTGGGTGCTTGGAATGCAGGAACGGGCTGTGCACCGGGACTTTTGCAAACTTGCAGAGCCTCAGGCTGGAGCACCAAGGGTAGCAGCAGCAGAGACGCTTGCTCGGCTCTTCTCACGCCCACCCAGCCACTCAGGATTAAACCAAAATGCAGCGTGCAGCGCTCCCAGGTACCTCAAAATATTTTTTTTTCCTGTTGTTATGGGGATGGGGGGAAAGCGGGAGCGACTCAGATGCTGTTTTTGGAAACAGCGCTGGTGCATGGGGGGGAGAGAAATTAATTCACCCCCAAAAAGATGTCCTAGCCGTTTTTGGGGGGCTCAAAAAAAAAAAAGGCCCGGCCTTATTTTGTGAGAAACACGGTAAAGTAGTAATTCAAGTTGCAATTTAGTTCAAAGGCCCATGGTGCCAGGGAATTAGAAATTCAGTATTTCTTTCTTGAATCTACAGTTAGTACTACAGCAGGTCACTTCCTGCATTAAAGCTTGGAGACCTCCTAAATCATGTTGCTCAGTCTTTATTTGCCTTTAATGCTTCTCAGCCCCATTGTTCACCCTCGCTAAAATCCCAAATGTCATATCACTGAGAACCAATATAATATTATGCTAAATTCATTGAACCAAAACACACATACTAAAATATCGATCCAGGCTAGGAGCTCAATAAGTGACTTTGAGCTACTTTGGCTCATCTGTCTTCAGATATATTGTAAAGACAAGTCATTTCCCAATCTCCCCTCAATAGGGCTAGTCCAGATATTTTCATCTGCTGACCAGTACTATGGTATCATTCATGTGTATGGATGGATGGATGGATAGATGGATCGATGGATGGATGGATGAACAGACAGACAGATGGATGGACATATAGTTATGTTCATTAATGCTGCTACTATGCTGTTTTTGTTCTTCACTGTTCAAATAATAGCCTGAATAAGACTGAAATGAAATTTATATTTATGTATTGTGCATCATATTTATATAGCTACTCATCTCACAAAAAAATAACTCTGGGCAACATACAACATTGAATTAAGAAGAAAAACCACTTATATAAAAATGCAATATATTTTAAAAATCATTTGAGGAAAAATGGGGGAAAAAACAGCTAATACCACTAGAGACAAAGCACAAGTAACTGCAAGACTCTTCCATAGCCAGGTTCTACGTACTCTCCAAAGTACACAAGAACAGGATCCCCTTATGTCCAATTGTGTCTCTCCTTGGAACACTGATGTACAAACCAGCAAAAACCTGCAGAGGAAACTCAGACATCTGGTCAACGAGTCAACCCTCTCAATAAACTCTCCAGAATAATTTCTCTGATGCATCAAGCACATCAAAATTAACAAGGAAGAAATCATGGTCTCCCTCGATGTCACTGCTCTCTTCACCTTGATTGATATTAACTTGGCTAAGCAAACCATACACCATCTACTCACTAAAAATCATATCCACAAAGATGATGCCACCACAAAATACTCCATGTTTACAGAAGCCATGATGAAACTCCTGGATTTATGCCTCAACACATATTTCAATTTCAATGGAAAAATCTAAGCAAGCACAAGGTTCCCCAGTGGGATCACCCATATCAGGCCTAATAGCAGAAGCAGTCATGTAATGACTCAAATACATAGCTCTACCTACCATCGAACCAAAATTCTGGACATTCTATGTCGATGATATCTTCATCATTGAAAAAGCTCACCACCTACTCAATAACATATTTGTTGGGATCAATTTCACATGTGAAGAGGAAACAGACAACAGATTCCCATTCCTGAACAATGACATAAGGAAACTAGATAATGGAGAACTGGAAACCTGCTTCTACTGCAAACCCATGCATATGAATCAGATCCTCAGCTTTGCCCCACCACACATAAAACAACCTGTGCCCAGACCCTCTTCAGAAGGTTCAGGACACATTGCACCACCACAATACTAAGAAAAGCAGAAGAGAAACCGTTCTGTAATGGCTATCCAAAAAAACTTTGTATTCTGACATACAGCACCCAACCACAACACCACCCAGCCAACCACCATGCAAAAACTAGCCCTAACTTCCCAAATGGGTGTCAGAAATGACAGCCAGAATTCTCCAACCCATATGAATAGCAATAAGCCACAAACCCACAGTTGATGACAAAACACACCACCCACTCAATAACATATTCCCTGGTATCTAGTTCACAAGTAAAGAAGAAACAGACAACAGACTCCCATTGCATAGCACTGACAAGCAATTCCATGAACAGGCACATTGACCTACAACCAGCCTACAAATCACCTCAAAATCCAAATCAACTGCACAGCTAACAGAAACTGACCCTGAACCAATCCACACAGCCTCCACCACCAGCGTTTCACCTCCCAGTGCCCTGACCTATTGTAACTTTCCCATCATAAAACCCATCACAAGGCTGTCATTGATGACTCACACCTGGCCCATCACAAGATCCATTACAAGACCCTCACTTGACACACCCACACCTGAAGCCCTTATAAACAGAAGAATACTAACAATGACTTCCTTTAAGCTCTGCTGAAGAGATTACCCCAAGGCTGGTAATGAAACATTCAAAAACCAGTCCAGAAGCTCAGAGAATGAACTGTCACCCTTATATAAAAACAGCCACCATTAAAAGCTATTTTAAAAATTATAAAAACCACACAAGCAGAGACAATGACATTAGTCATAGTGAGGGTTGCATTACTTAATTTAGTTAAGTTGTTAAATAAAGACAAAGTGATTTAAAAAGAGTAGTATGCTAAAATACCATATTAAATATGTTAAAAGTGATACTAAAGTACAAACATCCATTTTCAATGTTTTGGGGTTGTTTTGTGTTTTTAAAACAGGATGGTTGTGTCTTTGCCTTTAAATGTGCTTCACAATTGTGTCATTACTTTACAATTATTATTTTTTTCAGAATATAAAATAAAGTAATATATTAATCTTTAGTGTAATGAATTTATGTTATTTTATATTTCTGAGGATTTCATCTCCAGCTGCTTACTTTTTTCAAGGAAACTAATTTTAAACACTGTCACAATTTAAAAGCAAGTTTTGAAGTAATACAAATTAACAGATTTCTTAGTTTCTGAAAAATTATTTCCTCATAAAGTAACATTTTGCTCCTAATTTAAGGACATCTGGTTCAAAGGAGAGCTAGGCCATTAACTTAGTTGGAAATACTTAGTTTAGGGCATTGTTTAATAAACAAGAATTCCAAATAGGAATGCAAGAATCTATCCCATTTTTCATTTTGGTTTTTTTTTTTTAAATCCAGCATTAAACAACAATATTTTAAATATACAGTAGGCAGATTTTATTATACATATTAGTACTTTTGATCTGGCTTGCAAACTATAGTTGCAAAAAGACAATATGAAGTGACAACTGGTTCAATATTTAAGAATTGTGGACAAAGCCTCCAACATGTGAAACCAAAATAGAGAAAGAGATGATGGAACCAGGAGGATGATGATAAGGATGATGTTTGGAACCTATGTTTAGTCTGGAAATTCAGGAGTGAGTCTGAAAGCAACACTAAACCTTACACAATTGTAGGGTTTTATTCATTACACATCTCATTGTTTTGAATCCCATTAGACAGTTAAGATTAGATTTTTGTCTTAATCTTTAGTTTTATGTATGTTTTTGTTGTTTTGCAAAATCATACAATAAAGTAAATTAGTTGAATAGTAAAAAAAAAAAATTATTAGGAGAAGGGTAAGATGGGAAGAAATCAACCAAATTCCTAGTGTTCTAACATTCATAACTAAAGAATTAATTCTAAGAAGACACTTAAGATATTTAACTATTTCTTTCAAACTGCACATGGTGGCAAAGTTCCTTCAAGTTACACATTGCGTACACAATACTGCATGTAAGTGAATGTTGATGGGAAAATGTCCACATAATTCATAAATATTGATGGAAAAATGTCTACATAATTTTGTAACCTTGCAAAATATGTAGGAGTAATGAATTGAAAATTGAATTGAAAAGTGATTGCAACATCAAAAGGTGATTTAGGTGCATAGCTAAGATAGCATTATTCAGACAGAATTTCAAATATCGAGTTCTATTTGTTTTAATGAAATAATTGAAAATTTTTTTCATGCAGTGGGAATCAAATTACATAGATGCATCCTGATCTCCAGGGACCCATTCTTTATTCTATTATAATACTGGTTTCAGTATATCTCATAAAATCTTTCAAGATGCATAGATTTTCATTTTTTCCAAGATATTCACCTTCACTGAAGCCCATGTTTTAAGTCCGTGGAACAATATATTGTGGAATAAAGATCCAATGAATATTGATTGGTCATTTTCTGTTATTTTTTCATACTATTTAAGCTGCCACATCTTTTTCCAATCAATCCAGTCAATGCTTCTACTTTGGAAGATATTCCAATGGTTATGCATGTGGAGACAGCAAGAAGCTATTTCTGAAGACTGGCTGGAAAAGATGCAGCTACTTTTACAATCTGAAATAAAGTGCTTTATATCCACTCTGGTGTATTCTAAAAAAAAAATCAGTATTGAAGATTTGCATAACTATTGTATATAATGCTTCTCGAGAAATTATACTTCTTGTGTTTCATAGTCAGCTGGTTTTATTCTTAAAAAGATCTATAGCTCATTTGGAAAATGTTTTATTCACTTTAATGGTGGGATTAAGAAAATAATTTCATTATTGTTTATGCTAACTAGAGTTTAACTGCTATAAAAAAAAAATTGAATTTTACATCTTGCTTATCCAAATCTCTGTTTTGCAGTTTGAGTCTGAAACTTCAGACAATGTAATTCTGTTTACATTGTGAGTATATATGTGAGGGAAGAGAAAATGTGCTTGTTTTTACATTTTAATATTGTTTAATAGTTCAGAGAATATCATAAATATATTAGGATAATGGATATTTAAAAAAACATTTTTCAGTCATTTAGAAAGTAATAAACAGGAATAGCTTTAAAATGTATTTTAAACTGGTTCATACTGCATTTAAATTATCTATAAAAATGTGCTAAGTGACATATTATTCTTTATTTTCCATTTTCTATTTAGTGGTTATGTTCCAAATGTTTTTACTTCAGCATTTCTAGTTTTTTGCACTTTCTTCTGATTATTCATTGCTAAGAATAGACAATCAAGATAAAAATGTAGAGAGATCCAGATATGCTGGGGAGTAGATATACATATATACACTCATATACTCACATACTTTATTCACAACTTTTTAAAATAAGTTCTTTTGCAATATTTCTTTTATCTGCCAATACAGAATTTGGGCTCTTCTCATGTTGTGAAGTTCTGATCAAAATTCACCAAAGTGATCACGATCCTTCTTTCTGCTCGAAAAGAATGTGTTGCATTTCTCTTGAATAGTTAAGCAAGAAACTATAAGAAGATACAGTACAAGGACACTAAAGCTTTATAAGGAGATTTATTGTAGAAAAGCTAAGGAAGCCATCAATGAAAGAATTCCAGTGACTGTTATTTATCAAGTGCAAGAAATATTTACAGTAAAACTAAGATTTAAATATCTCTCCTGGCTTCAGCAAGAGGCTTGAGGCTACTCTCTTTTGAGTGAGAAGAAACGTTTTCACCTGTCTTTTGTTTATGTAAAAGCCCAATCTTGCATCAGTTATTTGCTTAGAACCTTGTCGGTATTAGATATTTCAGAATTTATAACTGGCAGAGATTTCACGAGGGCTGATACATGTGTGTGTGTATGTGTGTGTGTGTGTACACACACACATGTTTTGTCTTCAATATATTCATTGCATTCTATTCACGATTCAAGTGTTATGTGAAAACCTCACCTGATGTTAATTTATATGAGGTTTTCAGGTTAGAACCTGGCATAGAGAAGATTGTGACATGGAATATCAATGATAAAAAGCATTAATTAATTAACTAATTGATTAATTAATTAATTAAAGAACAGGAAAATAGGTTGATATGTTGGCTGCATATGATCTAAGAGAAGTGAGATATAAATGAAGATAGCATGAATGGAATAGATTAATATATGGAGGGACAAACAAGGGTAGGTTTAATTATGAATGAAAGGGCTAAGCTATTTGAAAGGATGACTTGATGACATCTAGTTTGCTATATGTGTATATAAAAATAAGAATCCATAGTTTGGTAATAAATGCAAATTATGCTCTAGTAAGTTGTGATAATGGAAGTTTCAGCAATGATTTTTTGGAAAAATGAAAATATGTGCAACATTCTGAATGTGTTTTGAGAAATTGGAGGAGAATATGCTTTTAGATGACATAAATCAGTGCTAACAAGAAAATGCAGTACAGTGATTAGGCCATTTGTAAATTCAAGTCTGAACTGATTACTGTTTGCTTAGTAAAAAGTCTGTTGGTTATGGTTTTCCCATGAAAATATTCATATGTATATTTAGCAAAGGAATGAAAATGTCCCTGAATGTGTGTGTCTGTGTCTGTGTTTCTGTCTGTGTGTGTAAATGATAGACCATATTTTTCAGTTTCAAGGTACATCTTGAAGAAAGTAGGGAGGGAAGAAAAGAAGTGTTCTGTGTAAAAAAGCCTAAGAAGATAAATTATCATATTTTCCATCTATAAGATGCCCTCATTTATAGGATGCCCCCCTTGCCCACTTTTCTTACCCAAAATTCAGAAATCGGGTGAAATCTGTATCAGGCAGTGGGGGCAGGGCCTGCTCAAAAGACGGCTGCCTAGGACCAAAGCACCAGCACGAGTGCCAGGGGATCGGGGAGGGTGCCGAAGCGAGTGGGCATCATGCCTGCAGCACCCATGCCAGCTGCCCCTTCCTGGCTAGAGCTGGAGTGCCATCGTGTTTAAGTGCCAGAAGATGCCTACCTTCCCTCCAGTGGATCTGGGCAACTGCTGGAGAGAGATGGACCTGTTTCAGCATCTGGCACCCACATGGCCTCACCTCCTCCAAGATTTTGTTTGCCTACCTGATTTCCAGCTCCGTCACATTTCTTGATCACGTTTCTTGTTGTAATGAGGAGGCAGTCGAGGTGTTTGATCATGATCAACTGAATCATGATGAACTTTATTGGAGTCTAGTCTTGTATTTATACAC
>BHFT01050756.1:0-30199 GCA_004320025.1 Laticauda laticaudata
GTTTAAAATACTGAGCCAAAGAATCTGTTAAAGAGGTTGCTTTAATAATGTCATATGTTTTCAGGTTCTTTTTAGGGGTGGGGATGGACCTTGAGTCTTTAGTTTGTTGTTTTACAAAATTATAGAAGCCGCAGGTGGAATTGGGTGTGTAGAAGTCTTCTCTGGTTTTAATGTTGATTAATTGTGGCATTTCAGTTTTATCTGGTGGGCATAAATTTTTCGTAGCTTTTTGAAGTTGGCAATGCACCAGCATTTGTTTTTCACCAAAGTATTTCTTTTGGATTGATGCTTCCTTATTGGTTTTAAGTTGTAATTTCTGTTTCTTCTGGTTTTGGAATTGTTAATGATACTATAGTTTTGATGATCTTTTGACTTCAAGTAAGATATGTTGTAATGGTCTTCTTACAGTTTTTTTGTATCAGTAAAATAGAAATGCCATGACAGGGATGCAAGATTATTGTTTATTAACGATCATGTTACCGTTTTTTGATAGTTATATTGGGATTCCAGTCGTTGAGTGGATTTTTGTTGAATATGTTGAGACAAGAAGCTATCATGTTGTGGTCACTTGGAAAGGGTTGTTTTAATTTAGTATTCCATAAATTGAATTCAAACTATTACAAGCAGCAGGGAGATCGAGCAGTTGTTAAGGCACTAGTGTTGTTTGGTTACGAGTTGTTCTAGTCCCAAGATTTTATCTGCATTGTAGGAAGTTGCACTGTGAGATCAGTTGACATCGTTAAGGGTCCAGTTTAATATGAGGTAAACTTGGTCACCAAAGAAAGATAAAAGTGTGTGGGAAGGGATGTGCCCATTGTAGTCGTTATTTAGCTTGTTTGCATGTTCGATGTCATAATCAGGCTTATGTAACATACGTAACGAACCGAAAATGTTGATATATTAAGGACAGTTTTACTAGATAATGCTCAGGCAATAAGAAGCTCTGGGTTAACTTGGAATGTTTTTTAGATGTAAAGACTTTTTATTAGAAAGGATAGCAACAACACCTCCTCTACAGATTTCATGATCTGATTGGTAAACATGATAGTCTCTTACTGTGGTAATGGAGTCAGGAAGAGATGCGTTGAGCCATGTTTCACAGACAAATATAATGTTGAATTTAGCCATATTTAGCAAGAGGAGAAATTCAGGAATTTTATTTACAAGGCTTCTTGCATTGAGTATATAATACAGCTATACAAGTGATGGACATTCCACTCAAGATTTTAGCAGCACTAAAAGTGTTTCAGAGTTTCCAAGTAATTTAACCTGTAGAAATGAAATGTACCAGAAATCTGTAAATGCTTTTTCTATTCAGCAATTTGTTCTGTCCTCTATCTGATTGCTGACATAGAAATGTCCCAGGTTGCCAATCTATTTCAGTAATAAAGCATCTTCTAAAGAAACCCAGGTTTCATTCACTCATTATTTATTTGAAGATTTTTGTCTTCTTTGGACTAAAAAAAGTTTTTCAATATGACCTATATGACTGTATAATACAACCATGCCTTAGAAACTTGCAATATAAGGTTATAAAAGAAAAGGAAAAAGAATTGGAAAGAAGAAAGAGAAACACCAAAGCTATATCTCTTGGTTATGAAGTTCCTACATAAATCAGATAAAATGAGAAGTCCTCCACAGAGAGAAGAATCCAAAGACTGCAACTTCCTTTAGCACAGCCATCAGTAAATTTTCTTTCTTTTCTTTTTCTTTATCACCCAAATGGTAATGGTATTTCAAACTACAAGTATTTAATTTGGGCAAAGAAATAATTAAACAGTAGCAAGAAGGCTTCCTAGCCTACAATTTTCAGTCATGAGTTGGCTGCAATTTAATGATGCCACTCTTGCTTTTCATACAGAAAGCCCCAGGGTGAGTCCTTAAGTACCATCTTATGTACCATCAAGATTGGAATAAAGAGAACTCAGTGTGGACAAAACTAGCAAGGACAATCCAAGACTTTACTGCCTTAGGCACTACAGCAAATAGCCCTCCCTTTTTCTCCAGACAAATCACTGGAAGATATGAAAACAATTTCCACATGCATTTTCCCTAGTTGTGAGTAAATATGTAATTACATCAAAGTAAAGTGCCAGTATGCTTTATTTATTATTCTTAAACTTTACTCCTTACAGCCTGAAATTGGTGTTTTTCAACCTTGACAATTTGAAAATATTTGGACAATTCTGTTTGGGATGCATGCTGACAGTGGAATGCTGAGTGTTGAAGTCCACACATCTTCAAGTTGCCAAGGTTGAAAAATACTGTTTTAGCTAGATGAGCGGATAGTCTAACATGGTGGAGGCCCCTCTGTTGGTTCTCATAAACTGAACTTGATGCTTGTCCTCTTAACAAAGCCACTGGCACCAAGTGCCTTGTTAAAAGAAGTAGCTGGCTTCTTTTTTCCACCTGATTTCCTATTAGTGATTAAAGAAATAGAAGAAAACAAACAGATCCAATGAGGTACCTAGAAGTTCAAGACTCCATTCTGTTTTCCCTGTGTCAAGGTGACATTTCTTGCTGCAGGAAGTTAAATCCTTAGTGAAATCTAGTCTGCTATGATTAAAAATTGATCACTTTTTTCCTGGGAGACTGTAAGAGGGAGAATGTGTTCCTTATTGATCTGCAAGCCTCAAGTAAATGATACTTATGTCTCTCCCTCTCTCTTAAATGCACAGACATTAATATTCAGCTGTCATTATTTTTCAATCCATACACTAATTCCACTGCTTAATTATATTTTTATACTTTCAAGAGAATTACAAGAGCTTCCTCACCTTCAAGGAAGCCCTCTAATTTGCAAAATGAAAGGAATATTTTGCTGTAGAGAAACTGATAAGCATAAGATCAGAAATTCTATAGTCACAATTGTTTTTACGTATTTGGAGATGAGGTTTTGCATTGAAATTGAGGATTCTGTAATTAACGATGTCTGCATTGCTTTTAAGTATGCTCTTAAAGATTTTGTTTTGGCCAGAGGGGCCTATAAAGATTATTCAGTCTCGTTCATCTAAATTACAGAGTAATTTAGTAGTTGCTACAGATAATGATGGAAGAATAAAGACTATAAGAAAGATGGCCTGAGACTTCTCTATAAAAGTGCTTATTCAGTGGCTCTTTTCTGGGAGTTTTAGCCAATAACTATATCCCCAAGGTGCTAACACACGTAGGGACATATCATGGTTAGTGGCTTCATCTTAGAAGCTGCTATTAACAATTATACATGCACATAAATACATGAAAGAAGCCAATATACATTTCTATGCATCTATACACACCTCTCGCCTTTCAGTCAAGAAAGGAAGCTCCTGAAAAGATCTGTATTTCTTCAGCAATCCCCCACTGTTAGGGACTTTTCAGTTCTCAAGGTGACTGAAGGCTGGATATGGGCTGACTGCCTGGAAACTGTTCCTCCTTTAGCATGGCAGTAGTTTGAACCACCTGCTGCATGTAGAATAGATGGTGTGCCCAAGTGTCCAGGAGATGCTACAATGAGCCTCACCCATTACAACAGCAGTCTAATTTATAAAGGATGATCTTCTAGCTGAGGAATTGGAACAATGTCATTCAAGGGCCAAATTAGTTCTAATTTTTGAAAGGCTACTGAATCTCTGGCCAAGCTTGCTGTGAAACTTTTATTCTTTTTTTCCTTTCTCACACACAAGACACATTCACATGCTTAAGAGAATCAGGGATTAAGGGATTCAGTGTCCATGGCATGAAGTCACTTATTATTAATAGTATTTTTACGATAAGCTCTATATAAAGACTGAACATTAAACTATTACACTACGACATTTTTATGAGATAGCGAAACTCTGATTCCAAGTCTGCTCTGAAATCTTAACTTGCCTATGGCTTTGATACCTTCCAGAACTAGTTTCGTTTTTTTTTCTTTGCAAAAGAATTCCATTATATCCTGAGAAGCAGGTGAAAAGCTACAGCAGTTAAGAGAACCCTTCAATATAAGGGAAGGTTAAAAAAAATATCCATTGTTTAAAACTTGACATCTGTTGGTTTCATGGGACAGTTCTGCAACAATACAGAACAGGCTTCCCATTATCTTCTGCCAGGATGCCCCCACTTTCCAGTCTAGCATACAGCTCTGGGATTTCCTATCCAAGTACTAACTAAACGCAGACTTGCTTAGCAGTTTGAAATCAAAGTTGGCTAGCTTCTGCCCCCTAGCATGATCTATGAGGAAAAAGCTTGTCTGCTAAGAAATCTCTGCAAAAAGATAGATAAATCCAGCAGACTTGACATTCTAAGTAATTTTTCCCAATGATTTATAATTGCCTTCTTTCTCTGAGTTGAGCATGACTGCTCAAAGTTACTTAGGGTTTGTATCCAAAACAGGACTAGAGTTCTGTCTGTCACATTCTAGCCCAGTGCTTTAAACCAGGGATCTCCAACCTTGGCCACCTTAAGACTTGTGGACTTCAATTCCCAGAATTCCCAGAGGAATTCTGGGAGTTGAAGTCCACAAGTCTTAAAGTGGCCAAGGCTGGAGACCCCTGCTTTAAACCACTGTACCCAACTGCCACTCGCGCCCCTTTTTTTGTGAACATCCAATAATTGAATTGGGAATGCCAGTCTGATTCTCTGGGAGGGTGGGAAGGAAGGCAAGAAAGACTAATTGTCCTCTTTAAATGACCCCATAATCCCTTGGAGTGGAGTCTGGGCAACTGAATGGAGCTGAGTGTTTACTGGCCGGATGCCCTTCCTGTCACCAATATGGAGTTTTACTCAGCAGATATATTCTCAGTTTGCCTAGAGAAAGACATATCTGCCTCTACCTGGGATCGAATTCACAGCCTCCTGATTGTGAGGCAAGAGCGCCACCTCTACGCCACCACACCATTCTAAGAAAAAGTTACTCTACTTCACAAATTTACCTACTTTGGCATTGTGTAGAGCAGGGCAACTTGCTGGACCTCAGGGACCACTTTTGGCAACTTTTGGACCTCAGGGACCACCAAGCTCATAATTTTAAATCCCAGGGACCACTAATCAGTTCTGTGGGCATGGCCTAATTTGTGGGTGTGGCTGGGTAGTCATGTGACTGGCTGGGCATGGCTTGCATGCAAATATTATAAATATTTATATAAATATTTTTTTATTAAAAAAGAACAACTTTTACTCAAAAGCAGGCAAAGCAGGCAGGCAGATTGAGTTGCTCACAGAATCACAGATTCATTCAGAGATCTATCTATCTGCCATTGGCTAGCTCAGTCTGTCACATAAAATTTGCTTGCCGTGAGTCTGCACTGAATAATAGAACCTTCAGTCCTAAGGGAGGTTCGGCTGTGCTTAAAAGCAGAGCCAAAGATCTAAAGACTAACGAGAAAGCAAGAAATGCAACCATTTCCTGCTTTCTAGCTAATCTAAATCTCCCGGCACAGCAGAACAGCTAATGGTCAGAAAGAAAAAAAATATAGCAATTTAGCAGGCAAGTTTGCCGGGTAAGGTGGGCGGGGAGGGTTCCTGCAGGCCATGTGGGCAGCATAGCCTTGTTTTTCTGAGCAGCCCGGATTAATTGCTTTGGGGGAGGTGCTCTGGGATGACATTTCTCTGCGGCCCACCAAAAATTTTTTGCGGCCCACTGGTTGGCGACCACTGGTGTAGAGAGCCAGGGACACAAATAGGAACTTTATTACAGTCATTGACCAACAAAACACATTCAATAAAACGAACAACACAAAACTACCCTCTAATAAGATGGTCTGTCTGTCTGTGCCAGGGATATGGCCCTGAAGCAAATATTCATAATTGGTTATGTGAACCAGAAGGGGGAAAGTATTCCTTAAATTCCTGAAAAAGAGAAACTAGGCTGACTCCTCCCTGCCTAAGGGGAAGAAATTTTCAAGATTCTGCTACTAGAGCCTCTCAATAAAATAAAATGCTAGTCTTCCTGGAGGGTTAGGTTCCTGGCCCAATCCAACTCATACGGATGACAGATTACCATTTTTGCATCATTTAGATATTATAAGATGACCTGCTTAAAAAATGTTGCAATTCTGATTTTTAGTCATGCTATTATTACAGCAGATAAATTTATATAAGGTTATAAAATGTTCCACAAAACTTACCTTACAAATAAGCAATGCTTTGGACTTCAGTCTTGTCTTGATTTTCTTACTAAATCTGCATAAATTGACTTCTGCAACTGACATCAACCCATGTTAAATGGTCATTTGCCCTCGAATAAAAGCTCAGATATAAGACTAGGGATATAGCATACTCAGCCTGAATTTAAAAAGAGAACCATAATTACAGAGAAAACAACAGATGCACAAGTGCTTAGAGAAGTGCTTAGAGAAAGAGGTCCTTCACTAATGTTTTTATTAGATGGATCATTTCTATTCTACACTAGTTTCTAGTGTTCAATCACAAGTGTGTTCCACATTGCTTTCAGTCAACTTAAATAAAGTATGAAAATTTGTATTTTGCTTATACAGATATTCTGTCTATAATTTACCTACGTTTCCTAAACTGAATACAGTAGCTCAACATTCAGTGGATAATCAGAAATGTTCATTGTTTACCTTTTATCCATTCAAGAAGCACAGATGTATGTTTATTTTCAGCCAGAACCAAATTAAATGGTCCAATATCCTTTGCACGAGGCTGGTGTCCAAGCCTCTTTAAGTACTAAAGTACTTAGGTAACTGGAAATTAGCATACATTTTCTATATTGCACTATACAAGTCGAAATACGATCATACAACAGAGACCTGTACTATGCTTCAGTTTTAGAAGTATACCAGATTAAAGTAATGACTTAGTACTTTAATTCCCAATTAAAACAAATATGATTATTAAACATGAGTTCATTCTCTTGCAGTGACCGAAGGATCTAGCCTCTTTGCCATGCGTAGAGTAGAAACTAAACTTAGTTTTTGCAGGATGCCAACAAGACTACAAAACATGTTAAAAGTACTATAAAATGTATTATTTATACAAATTTTGAACTATATATTTAATTTATATATGCTGCTATCTGCAGTGTCCTAGAAAAGCAGAGTGCAACACCTGTTTTAAAGTTTTAAAGCAGCCTCATTCTCGCTTGCATGCTACTTCAAAGGCAATTCAACTGCTTTAATGCTTTAAAGACAGGTTCATTATACTGTCAAACACCTCTTCCAAATGCTTGTATAGTCCTAATAAAGAAGAGCAACACTGACTTTCCAAAAATTTAATTATGAATTTACACTAATGGCAGGTAACATTTGTGTGCAGTTGCTAAACTCATTTTTAGGATCTGAAAAGCATTTTGGTACTCCTTTTATATATGATTGCTCACTATCCCTAAATCCAAATAATTCAGCATAATCCAAATTGCAATGATGGAAGAATAACTTTGAGATATAAGCAGGTAAAGTTCATATGATCGTTTACTGTCACAACAAAAATAACTGGTTGCTAACAGTTATGTCACAACTGTAAAATTGTAATCCTTCTATCAGAAGAATGTAGAATTGCAAAAGAATATATTAATACCAGTGGTGGGATTCATTTTTTTTTTTTACTACTGATTCTGTGGGCAAGGCTTGATGAGCATGGGAGGGGAAGGATACTGTAAAATCTCCAGTCAGAGGTGGTATTTTCCAGTTCTCCCAACTACTCAAAATTTTCGCTGCTGGTTCCCTGGAACTGGTCAGAACCTGCTGAATACCAACCACATCTGATTAATACCTAAATCAGGGGTAGTCAACCTTTTTATACCTACTGCCCAATTTTGTATCTGTTAGTAGTAAAATTTTATAACCGCCCACTGGTTCCACAGTAATGGCGATTTATACAGCAGGGGACAAAACCCTTACCGCCCATCATGAAAGCTGGAACGCCCACTAGTGGGCGGTAGGGACCAGGTTGACTACCACTGACCTAAATCAACATTTTCTTCATGTACATTATTTTCAAATATTTAGGCTATTTTTAAGAAAAGTGATAGGAAAAAGAGCAGGTCAAACAATTGTCAGCAAGTTTCTTCTTCTATAATACTTGGAATAAGAAGTTGAAGCACTTTGTTTGAAATATTCCACGTCCTTTCCAAAATGACTCATCTGCAGTAAATGGGTGGTTTTGAGCATTCTGAGCACACTTTGAAATGGCTCTGTTCAGAGTGTAAAACACTTTACATTTAAAAACATTTACAAATGCTCAGAGGTTTTGCACTCCAAAAAACTGTGTCATCTTCAAAAAGATGTTTAAAGTTCAAAACAGTTAATTTTTAATTGTTTATGTAGTATATGGGTCAGTTTTCATCCCTCCATTCTGTAGATTTACAGGGATAGTAATTAATCTAATCTAAAGAATGCTTTCGCGAAAGCTATTTTTGTGCAACCAGTTGTGTGTGTGTGTGTGTTGGAAAATACAAACAAAACTGCAACCTAATTCAGTTCTGGGGCTTCCCTTTTGGCTCCTAATCTTAACAGGATGCCTTGTAGCAAGCTTTGTAACTGTTACTACAACTGTAGCTGCAGACTTTCACACATGGCATGGTGAAGTACCACCTTTCCGTAAAGCTGTCTATCCATCTCCCAAAACTACTTGCCACATATTTCCTGGTAGCAGTATTATCTTATCCATCCCACCCCACTGTAGCTTTTTAATTTCATAGATTAGCTATTTAAGCACAGATATATAGGCACCTCTATAACATAGTATAAAACTGTCCTCGGTTGATATACCCATAATCCTCAATAAATCCAAATTCTGATTTTTCCCATCACAATTCAAAGAGTCTGTCAACTCTTAAACATGTACTTAGTAATTATGTATTTCAAATGACTGCTGTAGGACACTGTCCATTTCAATCATTCCCGTGGAAATAAGTATTATAGTATTGTGTTGCAATTGTGATGTGTAACACCATAGTATATCTTTTTTTGATTAATATAATTTTTGGCATTGTTAGGGGTCTCTTATGAAAGAATAAAAATGAAGATAGAAAACAGGGATCTAAAAGAAATGTAGAAAATTTCAGCAACATGGTGTGAAGCTTTATTTCAGAGAACAGTATGGATCCAGGCATTCAACCTAACTAACCAAATAACCTAATAGAAGCAGATTTTCTTTATATCATTGTATAAGAAAGTTATTCACACAAGAAAATAAGTGTTGTAAGTTGTTAAGCCAGAAAGATTCTGCTGCAAATGTCTGGAAATGTTTCATATGAATGCATGCTATTCCAAGAATCTAGCAGAGAAGATAAATTTAACAAAATGGAGGTGACATCCTTTTTCCTATTGTCTTTTGGATATGATGAGATGAAACTCAGCTCCTCTTTACTTAGTCATATCAACTCCTTGCAATCCCTTCTAAACCACAGAAACTTCCTCACTAGCTCACAGTACAACTGGAGGGCAGCTCTAGTAAGCGGCATCGTAACAAGATGAGAATCCATCAGCCTGATTATCTCAACACTGTACCTCAACAGGAGATCAACTATTCCAGCTCTGCTATTTGTAACAGAGCTACTCTACCTAACAATAGAAATAACCCAGGTACAAAGTAAGTTAGAAAAATACAGCATACTTCACTTAATCCTCCAAGGAAAGATTGAAGGCAAATGAGGTCCAGGCAGAAGAACATCATGGCTTCAAAATCTAAGGGACTGGTTTGGACAAAAATCAACAGCACTTTTTCATGCAGCTTTTGATAAAAATAGAATCGCCAACATGATTGCCAACATCCAATGACAGATATGGCACAAGAGGAAGGTACAAAGACAAGGACCTTCCCCAAACTAGCTAACAAATCAGATCCGTAGGACTTTTTGCCTCGCAGCCTTCAACTTCTATACAAATCTTTGCCTTCTCATTGTTCAGCATCCAACTTTCTTGAAAAGCAGACACCCTATTATTGCAATTGTTGCAAAAAACATAGGTTTTTGCCCTGAGTGTTGTGCTCTGTCATTCTGAATTCAAAATATAAGCACTGCTTGAAAGAGTTCAGCTTTTTTTAAATAACAAAAGCTGTAAAGAAATCCTTTATACAAGGGCTCATTTTATAAAAACAATTGATTCAGACAACGAATCCACTTTCCAAAATTAGGGTATAGGTGAAATAATCTGTATATATACACATTTTTATTATTTAGAGCATCCTCACTGATTTCACAAAGGCAGCGGGAAACACAACAATGGAATACATGTCATGACAATTTTGTACTTTTAACAAAAATATCAGCATAAAGGGTTTTATATACAGATAGTTTTCAAAAAGTAAAATCTTTAGTATATTTTATACACTGGGAAATAAGTCATTTGAAAAGTGAGAGCCTGGAGCATGAAGTAGTCAAAAATTCTGTTCCAAGTTTTAAAAAAATGTAAAGAGGATCAACATTGTAGTTCAAACATTTTCTATTTTCTATCCAGCCATGGAATCTATGAAAGCCATACATGAAATATCAAAAATAGATGAGTATCACTAATCATGGATGCTTGTATTTACACTGCAACTAAACTAATTATCAACTGTTTTATTTACAAACCTCGACTTCTTTTCCCTTGGTGAACATCATTTAAAATTTTAAAAACCATAGAAATGTCAGTTAGAAACCTTACAATCCAAAAATTCATATTAGTTTAAAGCCATTCAAATTGTGTGAAAATAAATGTATGAAAATGCATATATTAATACAAGCACTCTCACAAAAACTGAAACTTAGAGTGTGGATCCTTCCCTTTTGTTGTAAGACAAAAATCAATCAATCCATTAGAAATAATTTAAGAAACCTTTAACCGGTCATATATTTTGCTAATTAGTGAACTAGTTGCTATGCTTTTGAATCTGAAAGTTATCTAGTAGTTAGCAAAATGTACTTATACACTTTTAACTAAAAATAGAAACTCTCTTTGGAATACCTGACTGGCAGATGGTCAAAGTGGCTTGTAAGGTGCTACCAGACTCTAAAACATACTGTCTTTAACAATGAGAGATCCAAAGATGGGTAGGAGCAAGGGGGAAGTGGAAGACAAAAAGGAGAAAACAGGCATAGAAAATAGATACAGGGATTTCAGTAAGCAGTTAACATGTCAACAGAATGTTAAATAGAAACAAAGACAAGAATGAAAAGGAGTTAAAAATATCATAAAAATATACATCTATATATAAACCCACAATGAGTTTAACTGCATTTACATATATGTAAATGTGAATAAAATTGCAGCTGAATATTTGCTATGAATGCTGAGCACAGGAAAAAATGGGGATAAACTTATCAGTTATAAATAGGAAAAAACTGTTTTGAAAAAAGGAGTTCTTATAACAAACTAAACTACTTGAACTTTCAACTTAAAATTTACTGGCTTCACGCAATGCTGAATCAAAATATTTTCCAAAACTAAACTTTAAGATCTATATGTTTGCATTAACCAAAAGATCAACCTTTTTGGTTTAAAAATGCAAATACTATATTTCAAATACGGAAACCAAAGATTAAGCACATCTACAGTAATAAAAAAACCCCAAAATAGCAATGGACAAGTGGGTGCTTTTGACTGGATAATGGGGGAGTAAATGAGAAAGAACCTGAATTTGTAGAAGCAATAATCAGTGAAGTCTGATGATATATTAAATCACTTATATTTGGTTCATGGTACATCACAGGCAATGCTCAATTTACAACAATTCATTCAGTGACCGTTCAAAGATATGACAGCATTGAACAGAGGTAAGACCTGTACCTGAAAATATGGCTTTTGCAGTGTCCCCCTCCCCAAGTCACACAATCAAAATTTAGGTTCACTTGCACTCAACTGCAAGGGCACTTTAACTGTCCCACCCACCTATCTCCCTCCCACCTATGCTCTTTTGGGTACCCTGCATTCTATCACATATCCCTCCTATCCCACCCCCCATCCCCGCTCAGAGCTGACCTTTGCCATCTCCTTCTTGGTGGCCAAGACCCAGACACAAGGCAAGGGTATAGCCCTGGATGTGTGCAGTGAGGTTGGCAGGATGGTGGAACTTCATTTGCTTGCCAGGCCCAAGCAGGTCCACCTGGGGAGGAGGAAGCAGGACAGCAAGGTACAGCGCTCTCTATATCTTGAGCGAGGCAGGAGACTCAGCGGCAGTTCCCCAGGGGAAGGTGGAGGCTATAGGGGAATTGCTGTATAGGGTGATTGCAGAATTGGAACAAGGGTAGGGAGGCAGGCTTCCAAGAACTATAGCATGCAGTCTGCAGCTGATGGTACAGGTGCAGCTGGAAATGGGTCAGCATGGGATGGAGGAAAGGTCCAGAATTGATAGAATCTATTTTCAGGTCCTCTCTTCTTAGTCTCTTCTTTTACTGCAAAGGCAGTGACATCTGTAGAGTAGAGGGAATACCTCATTCACAGGCATTCTGACCAATTAGTTACAATTGTAGGTATGATAATCGGAAAATATCCATATGTCAAGAAGTAACAAAAGCAATGCAGTGTAGCAATCTATTGTTTTATTGGTGAAGAATGCCTTTGTATATCAAGCACAGACAGAAATTATGCTTGAAGGTGATGTTCTGCAACATGCTAGCTTCTCTTCCGCCACCCCCCCCACCCTTTTTTTAAAAAAATTAGGTAGTATGCTTGGTGGGCATCAAGGTATAACTTGCACCTGCACCATGCCGAGGACCTAGAAAATAGATAACTCCATCATTGTGTGCCAGATGGTAAAAAACCTCAACAATAAATATTTCATTTTTTCTTGACATTTATTCAAAAGAGAAAGATGAATCTTTTCATCTTTTCTACAGTGCTTTCGTTCAAAATGCTTTAGGAATCACATGCCCTCCCAAGCTTCAAGAAGTAAAGGGTAGCCTAAGCTTTTTCTGAGCAAAATATGTTTGGAAATATGCATGGCTAATTATTATTAACCAATTGGTAAGTCTGCTGCTAATGCATACAAGAAGCAATTTAAGAATTTAAAAGTCCTAAGAGAAAAATATTCCAAGTGACATAGATAAATCCATGTGCTACGTATACATTACCCTGAATGCATCTACAGAGTCTGTCTTAAGAAAAAGGAAAAAACATGAATATAAAATGGAAAAATATGAAACTGCTCAGGCTATAAAAGCTTAGGGAAAAATGTCATCTGTAGAAAATGACAACGGATGAAATATTTTTTTCAAAACTTCCCACTATAAAAATAAATTGGGATGCACAAAAATTAACAAATAATTTCAAGAAAAAATAAATACTGCCCATTACCCAAGATGATACGCAAATGACTAGTGGGTTTCAAGTAAATATTTTTCTCTCTCAGCAAATTCAAAGAAACAAAACCACATTAATTCACAATTTAATGGAAAAATAGAAACTAAATGTAGTTAAATGACAGTACAAGTCACACTCGAGATAAGATTATGACTGCTCGAAGTATGAAATTAATGACAGGGAGTTCTTGGCCACTGCCAAATAGGATTTTTGATGCAATGGTGTTTGGTCCACTTCTACCAAGAAAGGTATGCTCCCAAAAAATGCAGCAGGCACGCTTAGTTTCCTCTTTGTGAGATTAGAATGTAGTTTATCAATCATTTTCTTCACAACTCAGTTTTACCCTATTAATTACTGCTCTGTCGCTGGACTTTTGGACCAATACTTTGAATTCCTTCTTCTGGATTTGGCCGCTTCCCAGAACACATTCCAACGCTAAGTGATGTTCTTCCTAGATTGAAGACAATTGAAGATAAGCATGTACTTTAATGTCATCTTTGACTTTCACTCAAATCATAAATTGTGCAAAAATCATACCTTGTTGCACTAAGTGTGTTTTTTTACTGTCCCCATGAATATAATGTAAAATTCCGCTGTTCCCTTGAGGGTAACCTATTAAAAAAAAGTGTTTTAATTTCTGAACAAAAGTATTTAGAAATCAACATTAAACATTATTTTTCTTATAGTTTTAATAAGTATTAATAAATAATATTTAAGTATTACTAATTTTTCTGTCAGAGAGATTGAAATATTGTACTGAATTTATTAGAAGTCACATTTTCCATCACAAATACCACCCTCAAATTATGTCTGAATATGAAATCTAACCTTATGTACAAAATAAAGCAAAAATTATCTGGGAGAGGACCCATAAGATATTCACTATAATTTCCTATTTTTGTTTCCTTGCTTAATAATGTCCCATTCTGTATCTTTATTTAATATTTTTCGAAAGCTAAGGCTCCCACTTTGTATTCTTAAGCTTAGTTTTTATTTGATTTATAACATACCCTCTACAGAAAATAAGTAAATCATAGATATAAAAATCACAGTGTACTAAGCATTACTTAAAGCAAGTATCTCTTTCAATGATTCAGTTACCTAGTAAACATTACTCCTGGCTACCAAAAAATAATGAGGAGCAATTAATTAATTGAACTGCCTAACCAGTTCTAACACAATTCCTTCATTTGGGGTCCATTTAGAGGTCTTCACAGTAAATAGTTGTTGTCAAGCCTACCTCACTTCTTAGGAGATCAGCTGGATTTTACTGTTTTAGGTATATTAATTGCTTTAGTAATTTAATGGTTTCCTCAGAGCAATTCCTATTTTTACTCACTATCCTTAAGCATGCCGATGCATAAACTACACCGCTGAAATCAATATATCTTGATTTGACAAGGGGATTTGAGTATCGCACTTTATTATTTAAGGGTGAAGGAACAGTGAATTCAGTTTTGAGTTATCCCACCTTGCTGGTGAATTCCACTTGTTCCTTTATGAGTCTCTCCAAGGGTGCATGATTGAACATTCCCTGTATGTCCTTCACTGGTTCCCATTTGAGGACCTGAAAGAAAGCAAATATATGTTTTTTTCAGGATTTAGAATTATACAAAAGGATATATTTAATATCATGCACAACTTATATTGTATAATGTAAATAAATCTAAATGAAAATTTCACATGTGGGAAAAGTAAATACACCCCAATGTTTATCACTATAATTGATACCTATAATTAAAAGCAGGTGGACCAGATCAGATGCAAATGTTTACCATACTATTAGAGAGGATCTGGGAGGTACCTGTGTTATCACATATTTAGTTAGCTGTTGACATCACTATGCCTGGATTGAAAGAGCTCCGAGGCCTGCATAAAGATGATTTAAGATGCCTATGAGTCTGGGAAGGGATTTAAAAAGATTGCCAATCATTTGGACATCAATCCACTGTCCAGAATATTATCTACAAGTGAAGATTTCAAACAACTGCCAACCTGTCCAGCCCATCTCAGCAAGTTCAGCCTAAGAGCAGAATGGAAGTTGTTGAAAAAAAAATCCCTGAGAACTCCAGAATTTCATCACATGATTAAAGGATAGCTCTCATGATTGATGTCAGAGTGAATGGGTCTCCCATTAGAAAGGAATTGTACCAGGAGGAAATGTTTGATGTCAAGAAAGAACATCAGGGCAAGAACCTAAGTTTGTTCATTAACATCTAGATAAACACTAGGATTAATGGAACAATGTGCTCAGGACAGAAGAGGCAGCATTATTAGGACACAGCACCAGAAATGTCTGTCAATGCAACAATTAGACCCTTGTCCCTCATGGCTGGTGAAAGCCTCCAAGATGATGACCATTAGGCGAGTTCATGCAATGATAAATTCCTCATTTCAAGACAAGCCATTCCTAGGACCTTTTAAGGAGGCTCTGGTTTGTCTTCTCCTTTACAAACCATCACTTGACTTTGGCTTATTATTATAATGTTGGTAGTCAATCAAATAGATTTTTATTTATGCTTCTTAGTTTTTCTAACACAGGAGTAACTTACCACTTGTACCAATACAACCAGGGAGATTTTCACTTGAAGAATATCTCATTAGGCCACCATTTCCGTTTCCGTTTCCATTTCCGTTTCCATTTCCATTAGAAGGCACTGAAGCAAGGAGGCCTAATCAAAATAAAATGCAGTGGCCTCAAACACGGAGTTGATTTTCTCAACAAGAATTAGAGCTTTATTTTTAAAGAATCAATCCCATGCAAATACAGACTATATTTTAAATTAAATATCAATAATGCTGGAACTGTTACTCAGGAAAATGAAGACAACAATCCCATAAATAGTAATTAAAATGTTAGTAATAAACTGATCCTTAATATGAAAATATAGAAAATTCTCCTAAAATAATAGTTAATAGTGTTTCTAAAACAAAAGGCCAATGTTTTTTTCTTTTTTGCAATATTCTGACCCTGAAAGAGCCAGAGTCTATGTGATATTAATATTAATATATTAGCCGTTAATTAATGTTAAAGGGTACAACTTTTAAAAAGGTGAAATTAGAGAAAAGCGCAAAAGAAATAATTTTTCATTCTTCAGTCAGCCAATTATAAATATTGAACCAGGATTTCATCAATTAAGTATGACTTTCAGGCCAAAAATCATGAAAGAAAAGTAAAATCAAAGCTTTCCATCATACCCAATCCTCTGTATCGGGATAATTGTTGGTAGATTTGTTTCATCCTTTCAATATTCAATCGACTTGCCTCAGCATGATTTACCATTGGCTTGGGGTAATTTATTCCTATTATACATTTTGCAGCTTTCTGCACTCCCTCAGGGGCATTCCAAGGATCATATATATACTTTGCAGGAAAACCTCTGAGTATAGGTAGATACCGTCTTAATTAAAAAAAAAGAAAAGAAAAGAAATTTTCTATCATTTTTATGGTTCATTATAATAATCCAGTATAATGTTTCATTTTAAATTAATAATGGTTCTTTACCTAATGTAGTCCCCGTTAGGATCAGTTCTCCTGCCAAAACCCACAGGACAGTAACAGTGGAAAAATTGCTGGAAAAATGAACTACAAGAGAGCCACATCCAACTGCCTGCATTCACACTCCAGTCTGCATCAAGAAGCAATTCTTCAAATACCTACAAAAAAACCCCCCAAAACCAAAGAATTAATGTAACCCTATAATTACTCTTCCTCCCCCCCCCCCAGAATANCCCCCCCCCCCCCCAGAATACAGTTTCAAGTAACAATTTGTTGGCATGCAGGCTTTTAAAATGTCCATGTCTAAGCATAAAAGGAGAAAGTTGAGGAGAAATACATACTCTATACAGTACACTTTTCAAATGTGCAAAGTCAGCAGACAACTCATTTATCTGCAGAAAGGGCTCAAAGTACAGTAGCTTACATTGTTATAAAAACAGATAATGCAAATACACTGCTGGAAACAGAATATTTAAAACTAGTAGTATAAGCAATTAGTCACAGTATTACAGGACAATCTCATCTCAGAGATCGCCCTGTTTGTATTCTATCGAACACTTATCATACATGCTTAATGTGTTAAAGAAGAGTGAGTGTGGGACAGGTTAGAGAAAACAAGGAAATATTCTCAATGCACATTATAATGACTAAGTGTTGACTCACCACTAGGTGTTGCTACTGAGCTAAACTACTTTATATTATATAACATTTACTGCTGGTGACAGAAGTTATGTGCATTTAATCCTACTGGTTCTATGTTAACTACACTTGCAGCAAACTCTAAAACTATATTTTCTTATGACTCCGGCCAAGAGTCTTCAATGTGGCTTCAAAATTGCAGGTAAAGGGTGGTAACTTTTTTTTTTATTAAAGAAGCTAAAATGTCAAGACTTTAATAATAAAAAGATTTTCATACACCCTGCAGAAGAATCAACCACAAACTGGCTATGCAATACAACTTTTCTTAATGTTATTTAGAAACAAACTGAAATGTCAAATCTTAAGGACAATACCAAAATTTGTTAATTAGAAGAAAATTCTACCTTCATTCCTTCCTCCCAGCTAATCCACAGATCACCTCGAGTTAAGAAGCATGCCACAGCATGCCTGGCAAGATGATGAATCCAGCCTTCCTGACGCAGCTGGGTCATAATAGCATCAATCCAAGGGAATCCTGTCTGACCCTCTGCCCACTTGGCCAAAGCCTCCGGATTTTTGTCCCAAGGAATCTGCACGCATATGGGATTGCCTTCCATTTTATCAAATCGCGGATTATTAGTTGCTGCTGTGTAGAAGAATTCACGCCACAACAATTGTCCATACAGGGAAAGAGGAGGAGAGCTGTTCTTCTTCACCTGGAAATCATAACATATGATTAAAAACTCACTTTTTAAATACATGTCTTAAATACACACTGATAAATCCAGGTGGACAATTCATACCTTTTTGTACAAATCTGTTAATTTGAAGTAAAATAGACGGCAAGATAAACAGCCAAAACGTAGATAAGGACTAAGTCCTGTTGGACTTGCAAGAAGGGAATTCGCATTCATTCGAGGTCGTTCAAAGTTTGCAACCCAAGCCTTAAAAAGAAAAGGGGGGGAGAGGGGGGCATTGATATTTATTATGTGTTGAGATGTTTCTTAACAGCATTTTAAAAACCAAGCTTGCAATGGCTATGATCAGTTTCTCAAAATCTCAGAATAACTTATGCATATTATTTTACACATCTTACTATTTATCATGTATTGAAGATGTTTAGTAAATTTATATTGCAGCACTTCACTTCTCCAGTATTTGAATACAAACCTAGAAAACTACTTTATTGAAATAAAATTTTTATAGTGATGCTCATTCTATAAACGGTGTGAAGTATAGTTTGTGTCTTCAGGGGGTCTATATCCCAAATATTCTGTTTGATACTCTATGTTGATTTAAAAGCCCAAGGGATACAAAGGATGGATAGGTGGGATTGCAAGGATCTATACAGTATAAAAATGTTAACTGTATAGTTGATCTGTAAAATTATAGCTAATCAAATATTAAAGCATGCAAAATTATTTCTCAATAAAAATTATAGTATTCAATACTTGACAACAAGCACACAGAAGATAGCACTCTCGTTTGTTTTATTAGCATTCTGGCTCAGCAACTTTTTTTCATGCCCCAATAGAGTAATGAACGACATTTATTTATTTCTTAATGATCATTTGTTCAATGACTGAAATTTTGGCACTGAATAAAGGGAGTTATGACCTGTACCCAGAGTTGTAAACCCTGAAGTATGGCCTTGGTCATAAATGTGGGCACTTGGCAGTGTGCCTGCTCTTATAACCTCTACCTGCCGACAACCCCCAGCATCTGGGCCATCCTGCACAGCAGTGCTGGCCTGAGCCTGAAGCTTTTAGGAATCTTAGCCAGCAGCCATCACCATTATCACCACTCAGAAATGCTGCTTCACACTGATTTCTAAGATGTGCATGCCTTAGAAAACAGCACACTTGCTCCCATTGCCCAGCATTCCCAAGAATCTGTCACATGTCACTTGCCTTCAGGCAGTTTTTTTCCTGATGTTGAGAGGCCCACACAGATTATCTAATGTAGCTCTTGGTCACACCAGGACTTCTTTCCTGAAGCCACCTTGGAGCCACTTCTATTGTTGGGGTGGTGCAAGGGCTAAAGTCAAGGCCTGGAGCAGTGGCAGCCAGCTGACAGCTCTACTTGAGACCTAGGCTTGGCAGTTCTGCTGATGAGTGCCACACTGCAAGGCTGGGCTGAGGTAGCTGTGACTTTGAATTGTATTACAGGACACACACCCTCCACCACCTGAGGAACCCCTGTGCTCCGTTTAATGACTGCAACTATGAATGCCAGGATTGTAATTGTTGAGCAAAGTGGTCATGTGAACATCTCACTAAACAACCAGAACAACATGACTGATATTCCGGTCTTAACTGTGCTTATCAGCCAAGGATTACACTTACATTTGGCAAACAACAAAAGTGAACAACATACCTTTCTTTCCAAATGTCTTTCCAGTCTCGTGAGTGCTTCTGTTTCTCCTCCTGGCCAAACGGCGGAAGGCAATCCATCTGTATCAAAACCTATAGTACAGAAACCAAAATAAAATATATTAGTCAAATATTATGAGTCAAGCTACAAACTGAATAAGTTATAAAACTTCAGTACATTAAACAATTATTACACATATTTTCAAAACACTGAACTGGCCCAATGCTAAATTTGCAAGTTAAGATTACTCTGAATAAATAATTATTGAATATTGAATTATTATTAAAATAATTTATTGCTTCTCAGTGCGGTGACAAACATTCTGAAATTTCTCTCTCAACTACTACAAATCCTTGGTAAAGGCCCGGTCCCACTGCACTTACGGATGCAAAGAGGATGTAAAACATTAAAAAAAAGCTTGCCATCCATTGGAAAACGCTATGCATCCATTGTGACTCACTGCATACAGTTTCATACGCTCTATCCCTCGAGCATTCCAATCCACTGGTGATTTCAATCGTGCAAGAAGTTTGAGCTGCACAAAAACTTGTGAAACGAATGAACTTCCGCCGCTAGCGATGTACATCCGCGACATATACGGCAAGCCAAACATTCGATGTCCTATCATCCACTTAAACCTCCGCTGTATCCTCTCTGCATCCTTCTTGGGCCATCCCCTCAACTACATCCCGCTGCAGCTGAAAACGAAAGAGGGACGGAAAAAAAGGTACATGGAACGTCAACACAGCGATTAGTAGCACTGAAAATAGAAAGGATGTAAGTTATGCATCTTGTATATAAAGGCATAAAAAACGGACAAACGTTTGTATCTGGAATGTATCTCATATATTAGGATGTTGGAGTATGCTAGAGTATGTAGAAGATACCTAGCAGACAACCGATATTGTCCTATAAAAGGGAGGATATCGGATCTCAGTATGAGTTCAGCAGCCGTGTGTTACAGACCTTTTCACCCTTGGTCTTGGCTTCAACATCATCAATTGTTCTCCCCAATGGATGATGACACAGTGGTATGGATAGCGCGCTCATTCATCACCAGAACCAAAACCTGTTTCAGGACTGTATCAATGTTTTACACAGAAGGAGAAAAAGAGACGTCCAAGAGCTGTGTGGATCCGAGGGATCGTTGAGAAAGATGGAGTTGTTGCGACTGTATGACCAGTTGATGGTGGAGCTAGGAAATGAAGACACTCGTTGCATTTCCATCACTCCATAGGATGCACAACATGTTGATGAACTTGGTACAGCGTCTGAGACCCCAGGGACCGAAGCCAAGCCACCAAGCTTCCTCCCAACCTGACCCTGCACTGGAAGGGGCACTGACTCGCGGCACCTGGTCCTCTTCGAACCGACAGTACAGAAACATGAGTATGCCCTGGAGGTGCCACACAACGAGCATCAGCAAAGTGTCAGAGGGAACTGGTGCAGGCCATCCTGAAAAATACGTGAGGAGAGCCCTCAAGTGCCCCACCCAGCTGAACCAAGGCTGAGGAAAGTTGCAGCAAGAGTGGTATCAGAGCCTGAACTTTCCCCACACCGTTGGAAGCCATAGATGGAAGCATCGCCGCAAAGCTCCAGCCAACGCAGGGTCCATTATTACAACTAAAGGGCTCGTTCAGTATCATCTCTTTGTCATGCGTTTGATCTGACTACAAGTACTACATCGATGCTTCAGGCAACGGGTTCAGTCTTCAGATGCCCAGAGTATACAATGTCAGTGACCTCAAGGAGGGCTGGAACGCAAGCCATTTATGGTTTTTCCAGGACCAGGGACCCCTTACCCAAGACACACAAGATGTGGCCCTACTTCTGTTGTGATGACCCTTCTCCCTCAGAACCTACGCTCATTCGAAGCCATACAGTTCAATGCACCTACTCAACCCGGAGAGAGGATCTTCAACTACAGGCTGCCAGGGCAAGACAGTGGTGGAGAACCGCCTTTGGCCATCCACCCAACAGGTTCCAGATACTTCTCATCCACCATACAGCACACCCAGGACTGTGAGGAGTCATCTGAGAAGCTTTCTGCATTCCTGCACAATCTCATGCGCACCCGCTACCAGTCTGCAGAACAGACCTTCAACCTCAACAAGGGAATGGTGTGACATGGAGCCTGGTGAATGCAGGCCAAGGACGTAACCTGATAGACACTGTGGGTACAAGGCCCCAACAGAGCTTAAGATGAACGGAAGAAGCAGGCAACCTCCTGAGACACTGTGCAACTCCCCAGCTGAGCAGTGGAGTGGCAAGACAGGTATGATACATGAATAATGGAATACTTCCTTGAGCCTGTCGCCTAAACACTGATGAGATGTGCCATGTATTTGAGTTCCTACAATGAAAGGGCAGTAATAAAGAGCTTTGTTTGATTTAAAATGTGGTGATCAATGATTGTTATTGATACATAAAGTCCATATGTGTGGCAGCTGGGAAGATGACATACAGTCCCACTATGCTCTTGCACTGGAGGTAATCTATCCCACAAGCGATCCTTATCCATCCCACCAAGCATGCAAAAGCTTAACATTTTTATAAAGTTTCACCAAACACTTGTATTGAGTAAAAAAAATGAAATCAAGTTCTTTAGCAAAAACAACCTTATAACTGTTTAGTAAACTTTGATGAGCTTTATTAAATAAGCACAAATTGAACCAAGTAAAAGTGTCTTAGTAAAGATAAAGCTTAAACAAGTACAACTCAGTCTCACACTATTCTAGTCACTCTAAGTCATGCCCTGGTCTCAGCTGTTAAGTGGTCAGGGACTGTGAAGTGGCTGTGGCTGAGTTGGTCTGAGGCCATGTGAGGTGCTGGCCCGAGTGGTACACAGGGATGGTGTGTTCAGGATAAGCTGTCAGAGAGCTGACTCCAGTCCCGGTGAGGTTTGAGAGCGACCCTTCATCAAGGACTTGAGATGTCAGGCCCAATACTGCTTGACAGAGTTGTCCTTGATGGGCCTGGCTGTGGGGTGAGAAGGAGGAGTGTAGTGACTTCTGGTCTGCAGCTGGGGTAGGAGGCATCTTGTGGCGTGCAATGAAACCTGGCCTGGACTGGAAGTTTGCTTCTGGCTGTGGAAGTCCTCGTAGTTCATAGCCTTGGTAGGTGAGTGCTGTTGAAAGCCGTGGAAGCTGCTTTACATCAACCTGGGTGAGGGAGCAGACCTGGACTGGGTAGGAGCACTCAAGCTGGCCTTGAGGGTTGTGGCTAGCAAGTGCTGTGATCTTTCTGCTTCACTCAACCTGGTACTGGGCCTTCGGGCAGTCCCTCAGGAGTCTGGCCACGTAGGTGATGAAAGCTTCCGTCCGAGGATGTGTCACTGTTGACCACTGAGAGAAAAGTCTGTGCTGCTTCATGTGGCCCTTCCCCAAAACAGCACACTGTGTCCTGGCCGCCAGTCTTGCCTCTCTGCCTGCATCTCTGGAGTGTGAGTGGGTGGGGTTGGGTTAGGCCTCTGGTGCTGCTGCTTCTTTCCTCCATTTGGACAGCAGGACGTTCATCCCACGGATCCTCAAGTCTGCCGCATGGGAGGCAGCTGTCGGAGGAGTCTCTGCCGTGGGGCCCTCTGAAGACACCTGCCTGGACCAGGGTAGCTGGCTCCTGGCTGGAGAGAGGATGACTGTCTGTTGGGCTGTCTGAGGAGAGGGTCTCAGAGGGCTGCTCCTTCTGGCGGATCTCAACCTCCAGGAAACTGCACTTGCCATACCGTACATCTCCCAGTCAGTGAGCTTACAGCGGCCTGCCCGGATTTCTTTGAGGTGTAGCTTGCCATACCAGGTGATGCATGTTCTTCCACCCATTCCAAACGGCAGTACTTCTGCAGTGTTCCCTCCAGGCATTCTCTGCCCCCCATGTCTCTCCAAGCTGCCTGCTTACTTCTTGGTGTCTCGATACAGTCTGTTGCCCTTTCTCCAGAGGTACTCGTTCTCCCTCAGCCCATTCGCAGCACCTCATCTTCATGCTCCTCGGAAACGTTACTGTTTCCCTCTCTCCCTCTGCTTCCCTTGCCTCTTCCTCCCTCTGCAGGGCTTGATGCAGCAGGGCCCTTCATGGGCTTAGTAGCAGCAGGCCTTTCGAGGGCTTTGAGCAGCAGGGCTTGTGAGGGCCTGGAGCTGGTCCACCACAGCCAGCAGCAGCAGCAGCCTCAGAGTTGCAGGCCAGGGGCGAAAGTCTGGTTCTGGCCTCTTGCAGGGCTGGAATGAGTAAGCATGGATTCCTCTTCTGCCCTGGACTGACGAACCATCCGGCTGTTCCTGCCTAATGTTGTGGCAGCATGTCTTCCCCTGTATGCTGACTGCGATGGCGTGCTGCATCCCTTATACTGCGGAGCTGACGCAATTCATACTCCCCGCTGCCAGTGACGCCTTTGCATCGATATACATCCGTGCGGCATCCCCTTTGTTTACTATAGGCATCCATGATGCCATCCCCCCCGTTCCGCTATGCATTCGCTTTGAAATTCTCCCCTGGAACCCCTTCGAGGGGTCAATCCCGTCCATCCGCTGTCATCCACTAGGCCTTCTATGAACATCCTTTAACTATCCCCGCTACATACTAACCCACAATCTGTGCTTTTCCGTTCGTGTTATGCACAAATTTTCACCACTTTTTGGAGTGGATGACAACGGATGGAGCCACCCCTGAAATTTTGCTCGTCCGCTGTGTCCTTCATGTATACGTTTTGCATCCGTCGGCCAGTGGGACCGGGCCTTAAGTTATCGATACCCAATCTAGGAGCAAGTCTTCAAAATTTAACAATCAGGAACTTGCTATTTTTTTACTCACGATACAGCAACTATTTTCAATAAACTACATGGTTATTTGGAAACTCTACTGAATTATGTTACATATATACTCTAGAATAATGTCTATGCAGAAGCATGCATTAACAGACAGTATCAATTTCTTATAGAGTTTTAAGCAACATTTTAAATGACAAGATCAGGTAATCCTCAACTTACAACCATTCATTTAGTGACCATTCAAAATTACAATGGTACTGTCAAGTGACTTATGACCATTTTTCAAACTTATGACTGTTTTAGCATCCCTGTGGTGATGAGATCAATAAACTTGCCAATTGGCACGTATTCATGACGGTTGCAATGTTCCAGAGTAATGTGATCCCCTCTTGCAACTTTCTGACAAGCAAAATCAATTAGGAAGCCAAATTCACTTAACTGTGTTATTAACTTAACAACCGCAGTGATTCACCTAACTGTGGCAAGAAAGGTCATAAAATGGGACAAAACTCACCTAAGAACTGTCTTGCTAAGCAACAGAAATTTGTGGTCATAAACTGAGAAGTACTGTTATAATCATACAAATCCTACTATTAGACCTTACTATCTTCTATATGCAAAATAAGCAGAGTCTCCTACTTATGACCACATATTAGAAGACACATTTTTTAAAAATAATGTTCAAGCAATGGGGATGATATATCTTGGATTACCTAGTTCTTCAAGTGATGGAACTCCATATTTTTCATCATGATCATCAGAAACTGGGGTGGCACATTTTGACATGACTTCTGCAGTGATAGTTTCCACAGGCACCTCCAATGGTTCCATTCTACTTATTAGAGTTTGGAATCTCTTATAAGTAAGAGGTGGCTGGCCTCCATTTAATTCTATAATTCTACATAACAAAGAATTCAATGCTGGTTTATACTTTTAGAAACAGTATGTATGTTTATTGTGCAACTTTACAGTACATTTCTTACCTATATAATGTTATGACATTTACTTCATATAATGAATAATAAGTAACTTCTCATTAGAAATATAGAAAAAACTAAGGGGAAGAACTAATACAGCAAATCCAATCATCTTAATACAAATAATTAATAAAATGGTCAATAACAATTTGATTACTCTGCAAATAAATGAACAGATCACTGGAAGGGTTACTTCACAATTGGCTACAAAGAAATTACTTGAAGAAAAAAAGTATCTGACCAGCATTCAAATACTAAAAAAGCAGTTGAGCATAATTTTCTATATTCTTTGTGCATAAGTATTGTGGTGAACATTGTGGTGAATCCATGCCCTGTGAATTATATGTAGCTCATGTCCTTCTCATGGCATCACAAAATGAAGAGATGCTGTCTATTTCTATTCCATATTTTTGACTCTCCCTATCCCCCAAAAAGGTCCCTTTCTAGAATCTAGAATCCCTTTTTAGGCTCTTGGAAGTGATTTCAGGACTGGTACGGCAAACTTGACACCTTCTGGTTTGAGGGAGTGGATGGATATTTATATCATGGGGAACACAAGAATCCATGAATTCATGGCTTTCATAAATCTTGGGTCCGGCACAGATGCTTTTAACTTCACATTCCTTTTAGAGCAGTTGAAAATTGATCTAGATGAGAATGATATTATCCTCATATGTTCCTGTTTAGGGTGACAAACTTCCTTTCAGGAAATGACAAGATCCTCCCTTTAACTGTTGTGATTAATTTATACAGGATTTTACTGACAGTCAACTCTCTCAGTTTTGACTCTTCATTAACAGAGTTCAATTGACAACAGGAGCATCTGACTGTATTATCTAGGTTTTTGTCAAGCCTGTGAATTCCAAGGAAATATAGGGTGCTTGTATGATCGCCATCACTTTTCTAGACGTGAGGGGGGTGGGGGGAGAATGACTGACTGGATCTGAAAGCTTGTCAAAATTTCTCTTGAGGGTTTTTTTTCCAACAGCCTCGAAAGAAGCTATATGCAGCCTTTTCTGGAGACCCTCTTTGAATCCAGTTATTCTTGACAACTATTACCTTTAAAATACTGGTTTTATGAAGTCTCTCGTGGCTTGGCATCTAGATATATCCAGGGCTACGTTATCCAGTCAAAATTGTCCTGAACAGCAAGACTGCACTGAAAGAAGCTCCTGTTGATACCCTAATTTGGTTGGCTGTTGCCAGGAAGTGTTGTTTTCCTGTTACAGTGCCAGTTCTCTGAAACAGCTTCCCTACTGACTTCAGGCTTGCCTCCTTTCCTGATGCCTCCAACTCAAACACTCCCACACCTGAGCACAGACAGACTCCCTCTGATGCCTCCAACTCAAACACCCCCCCACCAGGCACCCAGGTGAAACCCAACTTGCTAATGAATAACAGCCGTCCTTTCACACGAAGCCAAGCTGCACTGAAAGCCTCCAACACAAGAACAGAGGGTTGCCAGCCAATCAAAGCCACAAAACAGACAGAAGAAACCAGAAACACCAATCAATCAAACTCCAAGTCCANATCCTCAGGCTTCTGTGTTGAGTTTGTATGTGGGTCAGGCTATCACAGCCGTTGGTTTTAAATTTGAGGCTAGCCTACTGCTGTGCCAGGATGTTTTTTTTTTCTGCATCCTGATTGGTTGGGAGTCTTAGTCTGAAGCTTTCAGTGCAGCTTGGCTTCGCGTGAAAGAACGGCTATAATCTATTAGGAAGCTAGGTTTCATCTGGGTGCCTGGTTAGGGTGTGTTTGGTGCCTGGTTGGGGTGTGTACCCACGAAAACTTTAAAAAACATATATATATATATATACACATATACATATTGCTTAAATGAAACTGCTGAATTTGATTGGCATCCAAACCATCAATTATGCTACTAAATAATTTTAAAAATTGACATATTACAGGAAAATCCATGGAGTGGAGTCAAAGCTGGGGGAGCCAGCAAGGAGCTGGTTTTTATATACTGGGAGACTCAGCTCTATGTCACGGAGAGGAGTCTACCCATCCTGAACTCTCAACACAGCATCGATGAGAAAACATTATTTTTTCCTTTTACACTTAAGAAATTGGTAACTTACTTGTCTAAGTCATATAAGGTATGCGATATCCGTACAATGACTTCCAATCCTGCTTCAGTGGCCAATTTTTTAATTGCTGCATCTCTCTCCTTTCCAAATGGTTCAGAGTCATATTCAATAGAAAGTTTTGAAATATTCCATTCCTATAATTTCAAGTAATAATGTGATTTTAAAAACTGCAATTGTCCCAAGTCAAGGAATAAGAAGGAATAATAAATGCTAATATATCCTGGATGCATAAAAACAAATGGCTGTATTCAATAGCAAATGCAGAAAAAATATTCTCAGTGTATTCTCAGTGTACAAGCCAAGAATTCTGCTACAAAGGGTTTTAAGCAAGCTGGAACAAAGACCTTAGTTCTCATTTTTCAAATATAACAAAACTGGTCCCATAAAATGAATATTACATTAAACTATACAGTGATTTATAAATCCTTAGAGAGGTTTAGCCCCACTTTCTTAGCACTGAGCAGACTTTACCATTTATAATTCAGTATCAATATAAGATCTCTGAGATTCCAAACTATATTTTTATTATTCCTCTCTTAAAATGTCTATATTCATAAAACTGCATTATATGCAATTAAGTCTTTCCTTCCCTCTTTTACAGGTGTACTCCTACAGTGGGCTATTTTTGTCTTAATTTGAATAGATTTTACCAAGAGATAACAAGGTGAAAAAATGAAATAGAACAGAAAGCTTCATGGATACACATTATTGCAACAAGGTACTGTAAGTTTAGGTGTTTGCTTCATCTTTATAGATGGTGACATCAATGCAATTTACAGATGGTAAATATTTATATCTAATATATCTAATTACATTATAATATAAACAGATAAAAAATTTAAAAGTAAGTAATCTGACTAGGTTTTTATTTTTAATTCCCAATGTTGTGATGCAAATTTTAGCCAAATTATGTCCATTAAGTATGCCCAATAAATATTATTTTTATGTATAATCATAGTATGCAAGTAAGTTGAAATATTTTTGTACTTGCATCAAATCATCTTCAAATAATCCAAATTTACCTTGAAAAGCCTAGGAAATACATCTGCAGGTTGTCCTCTAATCACAAATAACCGAGAGTTTAGTTTTCGTAAGTTGGCATCCAAGTCCTCAAGACACTGAAGGAGAAATCTGTAAGGAGGATGACATGACAGAATTATGTTTTTTTAAAGTAGCTGCAAACACAAGATTTGGGCAAAAAGAGTTATAATCAATCATAATAAATTATCTTGGTTCTACAGATTACAGTGGTGTAAAGAGTGTGTGTTTGTAGCTTCAATAATATATCTTTAAAGAAATCCTTAAAGACACTGTAATAAGATGATATTGTAATGCTACTATTATACAAATGAAGGACTACAGCTGAAAGAGTGTGCAAACTTTGATAATGATGTACAGTATTCCAAGTATTTCAAGTCAATGTACATTAAAACACACTATAGAAACTCTTACAATTCTGTTATCCTCTAAAAAATAAAAATGTTAATTGGAAATTTCTTACTGTATACTGATACTGTACCATGTATCTGTTAATTAGGCTCTCACCTATGCATTGAAATAATCTTTTGTTTATCTTCTCTCTTCATCCCATCCCTAAAACAATGTGCTCCCTATTCATAGTATGTTGCTGTTTGCAAAAACTTTTATTTTTCAAACACTCTTCAGTTACACTCATAGTAGTTCTACTATTTTAAAGCGTCAGACTAGGAAACTGCTATTGTACAAAACTACTGGTTCTAAAGGATTACACATAGCAAACATTGGCTATTATGTAAAAAAATTCTGAAAGAAAAAGGCAATAGCAGTCTCTTAAAATGTTAAATATTCCTTGTGTCTTGTGCTGCTGATCTTCTTGAACCACCACACCTTCCCCGCTTCAGTAACAGGTTGTTTACTAGAGCTGTAGAAATCTGAAATCCCTGCAAGGAATTCTAATCTGATTGTGGAAGTATCCATCAACCTCTCAGTGGGTTGTGTGATAGCAAAAAGTTCTGTTGATTTATCTCCCAGACTAAGTAGTTGGAAGAAGACAACTTTGTCCAGCACCAAGAATACTATCTTAATTTCTCATGAACCAATAATGTAGTTGGCATCTGAAAATGAACAAAGGCTGCCACTGCCATTGCTGAAGACTTGAGATTGAGAATATACTCTGACTGTTGGATATCCATGAACTGCAATGGATTTAAGAAAGGAATGAAAGTATGCCTATGGAAAGTACTGCCAAACAGATTCAAGAAGCTGATTATCTATAGTATAATAGGAATTGATAGCCATACATTTGGTAAATTCTGCAGTTGTCATTAACTGTCATGTTAATTGTCATGTCATTAATTGTCATGTTCCAATGTTAATGTAAGGATTAAAAAGAAAAGCTTTACTTTTTGGAAAATATCAAAAGAGTGGATCAGAATGTGGATCCTGGAAAATCAAAGGGCTAGATGGGCTTGAAAACACACTGCTCAAAAAAATAAAGGGAACACTTAAACAACACAATGTAACTCAAACTGTCCACTTAGGAAGCAACACTGACTGACAATCAATTTCACATGTTGTTGGGAAATGGCATAGACAAGAGGTGGAAAGCAGAGGCAGTTAGCAAGACATCCCCAATAAAAGGAGTGGTTCTGCAGGTGGTGACCACAGACCACTT
>BHFT01050762.1:0-13240 GCA_004320025.1 Laticauda laticaudata
TTTGTTCAGAAACCCCAAAGACCATCTTGGGGCTTTGATGCACGCCATGGCTTGTTTTTGGCTGTTTCTGGCCCTTGAGGGGGCGGGTTTTCCGGCTGTTTTTTTCCATAGGGCCGTTTTAGGCCATTTTGGGGGGGGCCGTTTTTCCAGTTTTTTTTTAGGGCTTGTTTCTGCTGGACCATGTTTTTTTCAGGCGCTGATTTTCTCAGCCGTTCTCTCTTTTTCCATGGAGCTGGTTCCCAGTAGGCCACTCCAGAGAAATTGGGGAGTGTGCTTCAGGTCTTCTTCTGGAAAGGGCAGTGGGGCCTTAAATAAAAACTCTGGAAACTCGCTTCTTTCCTCTCACGGATACTCCTCCTTCAGGCAATCCCCAGTTTAAGGCTTCAAGGGCCTTCATGGTAAGGAAGTTGTGCACTTTCCCTGGGACTGGAGACGGGCCTTATGCTTCAAAATTCAGGGTTGGGGGATCTTTAAAAACCCTTCACTTTAATTTTTCGGTCTTTTCAGGCTTTCCTCTCATAAATCTAGGTTTTAAATTAAAACCAAACAAGCTTTTGTGCCCTTAAGTATTAGGCAAGAAAGGCCTGGCCACTCTTGCAGGGCCCAGGGGCCCTTTTGAGGCGTTGCCTCGCTTTTCAATAGCAAAATAGCCTTATCCTCACCATTCTGAATTGACTTTTTCCCTCGCAAAATTTAGGCGGGGAGCCTTGGCCTCTTCCGCAGGGCAGGCTTGAGGCTTTCTCTTCAGGGCAAAACCAGCGTTTAATCTTGCCTTTTTTCCAAAATCGGTCTACTTACGATCGGCAAAAAGGAAATAGGCTTCATACAAGCCCGAGGACTTCCGGGCGCTTTGCTATTTCTTGTCTGTCTACTTTTCTTTGCAAAATCTTTCAAGCAAGCGGTATTTAAACATCTCCCAAAATTAAAGCAGCGCAGCAAGCCAGCCAGCAAAAAGGCAAGGCTCTCCAGATGGGCTTTCAGGCTTAAACGCCCGTGGGATTCCGGCTTCCTTGGCCCTTTTCCAATGGTGGGCTTGGCCTCAAAATTTCGCGGCCTAATTCTCTGCGCCACAGGTGCCTCCATTTTCTTTCCGCTGGGTTTCCCTTGGTTGCGGGACTAAAGGGACATTAAAGTTTCCATTATTTGGCCCTTTTCCCTGGGTTTTAGGCTATCCTTCTGGGCCTTAAACATGGAAAGCTTAAAAACAACTACCCATTATTACAGGCATTTTTCTTCTTGTAAAAACGCCTGTATGTTTTGTTTGTATGATATGGTGACAAAAAATCTATTTGCCTTTGGCATCAATTTACTCAATCCGGGAAATTTGCCGATATGACCAGTTATATTGCGGGATGGGTTTGTACCTTCTAAAACAAGCGCGCACGGTCCACATCAGAGCCTGCAAATAGCTGGGTTTCCCTTTTGCTGGGGGGGACCAGGGATCCGGGTGGAGTCCCTTTTTCTTATCCACTTGAAGCCACTACTTTGGGTCCCCTTGGGCTTGGGGGGACCCTTTAGGATTACTGGTTTCACCATTTTAAATCTTTTCCTTTGGCCCCATGTTTAAAAAATATTTACAGTTCTACTTTCCTGGGGGGGAAGGAGTTTCTGATTCAAACTGGGGCAGGGGAATTATCATTTTTTAATTATTTCAATTAAATTAATCGTCCATCATTCATTAATAAAAAAAAAATAAAATTAAAAAAAAAATTAAAATTAATTTATTTCAGAGGGGCCAAAAACCAAATCCATTCATACCAAATTTGGGGAACGTGAACATCGCTTGTTCTATCCAATCTAGCTATTCTCCCGCGTGGGGGAACCCCCAAGGCCTGTGGGCCCCAAAAAAAGATTCCTTTCTAAGGCAGGCAGATTAAAGATGGCCCCATGTAGGAAGGCCAAATCCTAGGCAATTTGGGAAAAAAGACAAATTTGGCAAAAAAAAAAAAACAGCCAGGGAGGGCAGGACAAGGTGGGAAGGGGCCATGACTTGGATTCAAGAACCCAAACCCCAAATTTATTAGGGCCCCTTTGGGGGGGAACTTAATTTTCTTTACCCAAGCCAGGGGACAGGGGCTGTTCCTAGGGACCAAAACCCTCCATAGGGGGCATTCTCCTCCATTGAGGCAACTGGGGGCCGGCCAAATTCCTAGGGGCAACCTTCAACCCCTACGGGGCCGGCTGGCCTAAGACAGGGAAGAGGTTTTTATCCAGAGTCTATTTCCCATTTTCACAAGATTGACAGGCAAGGATGCGATGCGCGGATCAAAAAAGGGGCAATTGCGGGCTGGATCCAGCAAAATCCATTCTTTTTGAAACCAAAACATTAATTGAAATTCAAACTTTCGGGGATGGCGGGGGGATCCCTTGTCCGCCTGGCGCTCCTTTGGGGGGTATTACCCCAAAACAAGAACAATCCAAATTTTGCAGGTATTCCCACAATATTTCCTAAAACAATTAACCAAGGCCCAGGGCCCTTCGGGGATGAGGGTGGACTTTTGGATGGGGACCAGGGAAGGGATTCCCATCGGGGTGGGGGTTGGGTTCATCCATTCAGATGGGGGGGGGACTGGGGGGAACCTGGTTTAAAACAGGGGGGAACACACAGACATTTTAGGAAACGGAAAATGCTGGGGAATTTGGACGAGGGGGCCCTCCAGTTCCAGGCATTCAACCTACCTTTTCAGCCTTTTTTTGTTCCCACACCTCTTTTAAAAATCATTATTCTTTTCAAAGTCAAAGAACACTTGCTTTAAACTAGGTAGGCATCAGGGACTTCTTTTCATCCACTACAAAACCCAGGTGGTCTCCGGGATTTTGGGAAATCCCCAGGAAACCTTATAAAATATTGTCTCTCGCAAGCCGACTAAACGAGGCGGAAAAACTATCCCCTTGTCCCTCGTATTGTTGGGCTGATTAAGTACCAAAAAATTTTCCACATGGGCTTTCAAGCAGCATCTATACCCAGGCCCCAACAGAGGGGTACAAATTAAAGCATGTTTTAAATTTGGCTTCCAGGAGTTTGAAAATTTCTCTCCAAAAAAAAATGTTGCCAAGAGGTGGTTTATGGAACCCATTCTTAGGGGGCCCACTAAGGCACTCTTTCTGTTCCACCCATATATAACATACAACGATGGGCTGAGGGGAAAAAAAGCCCCTTTGAGGACCCGGAAATGGAAAAAGAGGGGGACCAGAGTTTAGCACTCCCTGGAGGGGGGCCGCAAACATTCTTTTGACGGCTTGGGCCATTTTAGGCAGGCTACAGCGGGCCATTTTTCCTTTTTACCCAGCGTTCCTCTCTCAGATGGGCTTGATCCTCCCCACCTGAAGGGAATTATTTGCGGCGGGTCTTCAAATGTTTTCAAGAGCCTTTCACCAGACATTAAGCTAAAATTATGGCTGGCCTGCAAGGGGGAGTTTCTCCGCCCAATGCCACATTTTAAATGCAGTCAAATTTGGTTTCTAGGGGCCATAGGATCTCACGTTTTCAGCACAAGAGGGGTGGGACTGGGCTGGTGGCTCCCAATATTTGGGGGCAAGGGCGGGATAACCAAAAATAAACAATTTTGTTATAGTTGGCAGTGTGGTGTGCGAGAGAGCGCCGCAATATCGGGGGGATAAATTTAGTTGGCATGTGTTCTTTGGAGTGTCCCCTCCTTGGTAGGAAATAGGGAAACAAGAAAAAAAAAGCTTCCCCCTCTTTTTTCTTTACGGGTCTTTGAAAAAAAAACAGAACCCCACCCAGTTCCTTTTGAAAGCGGTTTTCCTGTCGGTTTTCCCCTCTCCTCCTTATCAGCGGGGCCCCTACGTTTTCCCAAGATCTCCAAAGGGAGGAAAACCAATTCAGGCTTTACAGGTCCCAGTTTTAGAAAAAGAATAAGGGCCAGGAATGCTTCCGATATAGGATCCAGCGGGGAGGCCCAAAAATTAATAGAAAATACCCCACGAAGGTTAAACTAGGGATTGCCGCATTCTTTCGCTCGCCCCCCAAATGAAAAAGGCCATTGAAAGGCAGGTTTCCCAATTGGGAGGGTTGGTTAAAAAAACTGTTTTGCGCCGATCAACTTTGGGAACAGCTCCAAACCTCTGGATTGCGTGGGTTCCCAAGTATTATTATTAGGGTTTGGCTTGGCGAGCTTGGGAGTTTTTCCAATTCCTCCCCCCGGAACTTTTTCCTTCTCGAGGGCCTAGGGTCTTCGGGACCGCCCCCATTAGAGAGGGGGGCTTGAGTTTGCAGTGGAGGGGCTATCCAACTGCATCTTTTCGGGCCATTAAAGAAGTCCCATTTAAACAAAGCGGGGTTCAAGGGCTGGGTTACTCGTCTATTGTTTCATGGTTCCCAAAAGTTCGGGGGGCTTAGAGGGCAATTTTGGAACTCAAAAAAACATTTTTACCAAAAGTTCATTGGATTTATTTGAAAACAAATTTAAAAGATGTACTCTCCAGTCCATTTTTCTGCTTAGCACAGATCTTATGAGAACGATTATTCCAGGAACTTCTATTAGGACCCTTTCCACAGGGCTATTTCTACCATTTTAATATACCAAATCAAGGACCTTTTTGGCCCCCACTTACAGATAATCTCTAGGGTTGGGCTATGTGTTGATGCGGGCCCAACTTATGGGGAATATTATTCGCTTTTGCCATTTTCAGTTTTCTGGCTCAAGGCCCCCTTAGGGGGACTTTTACCCAAAGGGGTCCTCGGCCGGCGGTTTTTTGGCTGCCTTGCTCCCAGAAATTAAAATTCCTGTTCCGCTTTTTTACAAAATGTTACTCTCTCGCGGGATGATAATTTTTAATTTGTTCAATCTCCAGGAATTTCAAGGGCAAAAAAAATGGGGACCAACCAAGTTTATTCTGGAAGAAGGGACCCTTCAGGGGGTCATTGGGCTTTTCCACCAAAAATTGGCGATTAAAAACCCACTTGATTCCGCTTTTTTTCAACTAGGCTAGTTTCATTTTGCGGAGCAGTGAAATATAAAGATTACTGTGAGGGCAAAGGTTTCCTTTAATTCTCAGGAAAACGGTTTAAACCAGTTATTTTTTCAGTCTTTGGCCAAGGAGGGCAAGGGGCCCTTAAGGGGAGGATTCCTGGCCACAACTATGCTGTTCTAAACTGTTGGGGGGAACAAACTGATTTTCTTGTATTTTTCATTGTGGTTCTTGGGGCTTTTTTTTCCCAAATTCCATTTCTAGAGGATAGGTCTGCAATGGTTTCCTGCTACCTTTCCAAGTGATTTTCATGAAGGAAGCCACCCTTCCAACGTTTCCGGCAAAAGGGTTTACCGCCAACCAACCGTTTCTTCCATAATCACTCCACTGGTGGTTGGAAAAAAATGGATTTAAAACAGGAGGAATGTGGCCCTTCAAGGAAACCTCACAAGCAGCGCGGACAGATGAATTTAGGTGCAAGCCGGCTACCCGGTCAACAATCACAACGATGCAGCTGGGCTAGGAATGGGGAGTCACTTCCAAACCCACACTGCACAAGGAATCTTGGTCTATTTCCGAATAAGCACAAAGCATCAACCTGTTGAACTGTGAGCAGTTCACCTGCCTTACATCAGTTTTCTACCCCTTTTCCATTTCACGCCACGTTCTTGTCTCTTGGACATAATTTACCGATCAATCATAAGGCCCACTAAGTAAAACAGGGACAGGGTGGGTATTCATTCCCAAACTCTCCTCGCATGCTTTCGTGAGACGACCAACGTTGTATTCAATGGGCCAACCGACTGACAGACCTCCCGGGCTAAGGCGCCCAGATCCTGTCCTCTCAATCCCACAGGGTTGAACACACTCAGTGTCAGCGCAGCCATTAGCACAATCACATCATGCCTAGACTGTGCGCTCAAACAAAGATAACACAAACAAACTGCCCTAGGAATCAGCCACGGTGGGCACTATCATCTCTCTGTCTGTGGTCTTCCAGCGAAGCGAGGTGCCTGCGGAGGGTGAGTGTGCCACCGTAGTCGCCGATCCTATCTGTTGCCTTTTTCCTCAACACCCAATTGCTCCTCTCTATCTTCATCAGGACCCCGAACCAGGGGCATGAGGCCCTCAATGCCATTCTTTGCCTAATGTCTCGCAGGGCCATTTCCAGGCTTTCTCTATTATGCATTTCCTCCACTTCTTCGCAGGTCAGTTACCCAGGTTGACTCCAGAAGTTATGTGTACGACATGACAGAATTGCTATAGCCCGATATACGGCGCTGCGTCTCGTCGCCCCTCTATGACCCCAGTTCGATTCTGCGTAACGTGGTTCGCAGATCGTTACCGAGGAATCTCGTCTAGATGAGAACCAAAACTGGAGAATTCTACCATCGAATGCGTCTATCCCTCTCCCAACGTCGGATACTCCGACCCACATAGCCCATCACATGTTGGTTCTAGTCTAGCTTGTATGGGAGGTTGAGCAGAGCCGTTTCAACGGGCCCAACAAATTTCAGAGGGATGATATTCGTTCCCCCTTCAAGCGAATCCGAGACAAGTGCATCAACAAATCGTATATACGATTTGCGCCACGTGGTCAAGCCCTTTTTTGTCACTGCTGCCAGGCGTCTAGGATCGACCCAAGTGCTCCATCAATTAAGCAGATTATTGGGCTTTTTTTACAGGAGGAGTAGAACCCAAGGGCCTATCTCTCAAATGCGTGTTACGTAGACAGATGGTGGCTTTCGCCTTGGTAATAACCTGGGGACCTCCGTTCCATAGTACATCCATCCATCAGTCTACAGCTTCCCGATAACAAGTCCCCCCCCCCCCTTTGTCTGCAGTTTTCTCAAGGGCCCATGCCGCAAACTTACGATCCTGCCTGTAACTCACGCTTATCCCACCCTGGCGATCTTCAACAACCGGTGTTAACCGCTCTTTACCAACTTGCGTCCGTTCGAGCGCCTCTAAGAACCACTAGTCTTAATTCCTGACATATTATAGGTGGCCCTCCCTAATTGCCAATCACATTAGCCCAGAAGATTTTTCCGAAATTTGGCGGCATTTCAATGCGTAAGGACCTGTGCGTGTTTCTGTGGGACAGAGTGATTCTCCGTTTGGACCCATGGTTCACTCCTAAAGTTAAATTCAAACCTTCCACAGAGCGCAGGGAGTTGGTCCTTTCCAAATTTCTGTCTGAAACCATTCTCATAGGGCTGGAAAATCAATGGCATAGCACTTTGTACGTGCGAAGGACTTATGGCAGACTATCTAGACCGCACAGCGTCATATTTTGAAAATCTGAGACGTCTATTTCTATCCTTAACCCATCGACTTTAGACAAAAAGTGTCGTCCACCGACCATTCGGTAGATGGTTGAGAGCCACCAATAGCTAAAGTTCACGAATGCCAGTCCATCTTCAGTTGCCTTAAGGGCATTCAGATCCATTTCAACAAGGAGTGCGGGCAACTGTCAGCAGCATGGGCCACATCAGGCCTCACAGATGAAAATCGTAGCAGAGCGGAACTTGGCTTCACCCATTCCCCCTTTTCAGAAATTAAAATAAATATTGATAAATACATAACGCACCGTCATGCGGACGCGTTCATTTTGTGCAGAAGGAGTTTCCTGCAGAGGTCCACACGATAGTATTACGCCAACTTGGATTTCGTTCCAGAACAGTCTCCGTCGACCTAAGGACAAGGCCCCAAGCTTTGTCCTATTGTCCCATCTGTGGATGCTCTGAACAGCTTTCATGGAGGAAAGGGCGTTGCTACCTTACCTGGATACACCCATTCTCTGTTGAGCTGTTGAAGGCAGCATCCAGCCCCACCCATTTCTTTCCATCTGGGGGGGTTCCGGCTTCCAGACAGGGATCTAGGATCAGGTGGTGTAGTTCCGGAATTTGGCACTCAGTCTTCGGCAAAACTGGGGGACGCGAGTGAGTTCTGGTGGAGGAGGAGAGCGTCCCGGAGTTTTAAAGCCACCTTTCCACACTGAAGCACCTCCCATCTCTGGATGCTCTGAACAGCTCACAGAGAATGGGCGTATCAGGTAAGTACCAATGCCCTTTTTCTGGGCCATTTCAGGCCGTTTTCAGGCAGTTTTTTGGGCTGTTTTCTGGACCATTTCAAGCCATTTTGGGACCATTTTCAGGAAATTTTTTGGGCTGTTTTCAGACTGTTTGGGGAGCATTTTCAGGCTGTTTTCTGGGCCATTTCAGGCCATTTTTGGAGCCATTTTCAGGCAGTTTTTGGGCTGTTTTGGAGGCCATTTTCAGGCTGTTTTCTGGGCCGTTTTCCAGGCTATTTCAGGCCGTTTTTTGGCCCAAAAAACAGCCTGAAAGCACCTTGAAAAAGCCCTGGCAGATGGCCTGGAAAAGGCCTGAAACAGGTCCGAAAATGGCCGTTTCCCAGGTTGTTTTCTGGTGCTCCAGCACCCTGAAGACCAGCTGGCCGGCGCACATGTGCATGCCAGAAACCAGACGAGCAGCTAGCAATGGTGCGTGTGCCCCAGAGAGGGCTCTGCATGTCACCTCTGGCATGTGTGGCATAGGTTCTCCATCACGGGTCTAAATAAAGCAGTTATTTGGGGAAAGCATCACATAACCTCACTTACGATGGCTGCCGTGTCTCCAGGTCACGTGAAGTTCCCTTTTGCCGCCTTCTGACCAGCAAAGTCAACGGGGAAGCCAGATGGTTCTCTTAATGACCGGATAATTAACTAAACAAAATTGTGGGGGTCAACCTAACTAGGGTGGCAAGAAAGGTTAAAACGAGGCAAAGCTCAAATGAACCACTGTTTCGCTTAGCAACAGAAGCATTAGGCTGCACTGTGGTCATAAGTTCGAGGACTACCTGTAATAAAAACAGCTCGGCCTCAGACAAGAGTGCCAAGCTTTGTGGTTGTGTGTGTGTGTTCCTCATCTCTGCCCTTGCCAACACACTTAGAACATGCCCAGCCTGTCTGGAAATAAAACACAGGCGCTCCAAACCCAGCTAAAAGAGGATTTATTTCCTGGATTTTTCCTGAACGCAGACCTGCAGATTTGAGTTGCTCTCGCTCTTTTTAGAAAAAAAAAAAGCTGCCACTAAAATGCACGTACATACTCCCCAAAGCATTGGGATTAGATGCCGAGCTACACAAAATACCCCTCTCTGGATTTGTCCTGCAGCCATGCCATCCACCAGACCAGACCACGATTGGGGGGGGGGGNCAGACCAGACCACGATTGGGGGGGGGGGGTTAATCTAAAAATAAAATAAAATAAGATTCAGCAGAATAAGCCATTTTATTTCTCTCCTCTACTGCTAGCTAGACAGTCAGGAAAAAAATTATGTCTCTCCTGACATCGGTTCAAGCTCATGTTAAGTGTTGCAGTGTAGGAAGTTAGCACCCACCTCTCTCCTAAAAATGAAATCTTCTTGAAAATATTAAAAATGCAGAATATTTCCCCTAAAAAGAGTAAAGTAGAAACTCAGAGAGGCAAAAGTTCACCCCCACCTTCATTAATAAGTGGGCCATTAAGGCCTGGGTCAGCCTATTCTACATAACAAAGATCTACTCCACATAGAGCTGTAATAGGAACTGCCCAAAGCCCTTTCATTACATCATCATCCAGCGAGGCTCAACCAAGCCTGGGACGACCTACAGAGTTGCCCCCGCATGGCCCCATGGGAGTCTGACCCACCAATCAGAACACAAGCTCCAATTCAGATCCCAACAGAGGGTATAAAACCCAGGCGCTCTCAGCGTCTCAGTCCTTTCTTGACCGTCTCTTCTCCCTTTGAAGCATGTGATCATCCTTTTCACTTTGGAGCTTCAAAGCCATGTGGTCCTAGTGTCCACCATTAAACCTTCCAAACCGCCTCCATGTTTGCAGTGTCTTTTTCCCCACTTGGAACTGAACCCAGAAGGATATTTCTTCCAACAGGAGATTTAAATACAACATTTTCTGAGGGAGGGGGAAATAAGGCCAATTTCCAATCAACCCAGAGAGGCACAAGAATTGACTTTTAAAACATTCTCCAGGGATGAAAAAAACTTAATTAAACAAACCCCAAATTTCTGGCAGAGACCCACCTGCATTCAGGAGAGACCCACCTGCATTCCAGCTAAAAGGGATTTTAAAAATTGTTGTTTTTTGCAAGGGGATAGGATCAAAGACCAGGGATAAAAGCAAAAGACTTGCAAAAAAAAAACAAAAAACCCCAAAAGGATACTTTGTAAATGTATTTATTTATTTAGCTTACTGGCATATCTTAACAGGGATTTGCATATTAACATTTTACCTCAATTAAAAACAGTAAAATACAAACGTCCAAAAAAATACCAGTGTCTTAGGCCATCTAATTGTCTCGAAGCATAGTGAAAAAAAATAAGATACTAGACCGGTATGTATGTGTGTGTGTGTGTGTGTGTGTGTGTGTGTGTATGTAAGTATGTATTGTATGTACGAAAACTAATGTAGTCAGGCCTTAGGTTTTTGGGCGAGGAAAATAAGTAGGCTGGGGGAATTCTGCCTCTGCCTTACCAGCCTCATCGGGTATTACTCTGACTAGCATCCTGTCAGCGTGTGCGAGAGAGTAAAAGGGGTGAAAAGTATTTTGCGTGTGTGAGCAAGGAGGACAGCAAGGAGCGCCTGGGGCGGGCCTTAGCTCACACTGTTGTGTATTTAAAGTGTGCCTTGGTGCTGCCCTGTTGAAGACTGAGACTGAAACTCCTCCCCTGCTGGCTTACTGTTTGGCATTTGGGAAGAGACTTCTTTCAGGAATGGGATTCCAATTTTTTAAACAACCAGTTCTGTGGTGTGGCTTAGGTGGTGGGCGGTGGCTTGGTGCGCATGTGACTGATGGCGGCATGGCTTAGGTGGTCATGTATTGGCGGTCGGCGTGTGCCAACCAAATATCCAGCTCACATCGAGGCACGCATCTCCTTGTCTGGCCTCTCATGACTGTGGGGGATCTTGCAACAGTCTCGATAAGTGTGAAAAAAGGTCATGTCATTTTTTCAGTGCCATTGTACTTTGAGGGGTCACTCCACACAAGCCAAGAGTCCAAGCAAAGGGCGGAGAAAAATACTCCAGAGGAAGTTCCTGAGACAGGAAGTCTAGTCCTGCCAGGAATGTTATAAGGATCTAATGGAGAGCGCAGTTTCTTGTAAGCAACACCCAGAATGTTTCCTTCCTAACCAGGATGAGGCTGAGTCTAATTTCTTCTAACAACACAGTGCTCCGAAACTGCTCTAGAACGGTTAACAAGTTCTTAGCGAATAGGTGCTAATGGTAGAATCCCCACCCTTGGACTTCTTTCCAGGTGCGGGAGGGGGAATAGATCTCCTAAGCATTAGAGCAGGTTAATAATAATAACAATAATATGATGAAAAATGGCCTCTAAATGCTCTGTGATGGTTCATTTGGAAAAATCCTTCTTAGTGAGCCCCTTAGAAGCCAAAAGAGGAAACATACGGGCCAAATTTTCAAGTTTGGTAAGCGTTTACAGTTGTGGAAGATCTTGTGATGATGCATGAGTGCATCTTTTGCTTTATATATGGTGTGTATATGTTGTATGTATGTATGTATTATGTATGTATGTACGTGTGTGTGTGTGTGTGTGTGATGTGTGTGTATTATATATATATATATATAATTATATATATTATATATTATATATATATGTTTTTCTAAGTTTCACGGGTACTTACATGAATGCACTTCAGCTTCCTTCGGGTATTATCCCACTATCATGTAGTTGTCGCTTTTAAAGTTGTAGCAACGTTTGCAGTCAGAATCTCTTCTGCCCATCATCAGGCTTCTGTATGGAGTTTGTATGTGGGCAGGGTCTCACAGCCAGCCGCTTGGTTTAATTGAGGCTAGCCTATTATTGTGGCAGGCATGTTTTTTTCTTACATCCTGATTGGTTGGGAGTCCCCTTGGGTCTGTGTTTATTGGGACTTGGAGTTTGTTTGATGTGTGTTTTCTGGGTTTCTTCCCGGTCTGTTTTTGTGGCTTTGATTGGCTTGGCACACTCTGTTTCTTTGTGTCTGGGAGGCTTTCAACGCAGCTTGGCTTCATGTGACAAGGACGGCTATTATCTATGAGGAAGCCAGGCTTTCATCTGGGTGCCTTGGTGGGCGCGGTGTGTTTGAGCTGGAGGCATCAGAGGGAGTCTGTTTGTGCCCAGGTGTTTGCCGGCCTGTGGTGTGGAGATCTTTCTCTTGAGAGTGCAGGTTTCCAATATGCATGACAGGTCTGCTGGAATCATCTCTTCTATTTCATGCTGTCAGGGTCTTTTTCAAATCTTTTTTTCTATGCTTCTCTGATGAATTCTTGTGGCTGGGCTTTGCTTTTTCTATAGTGGGGCTAGGGTTTTGTGCCATTGAAGTTGATGTTTGTGACCTGTGGCTTTCATGTGTTGGACTAGTGAGGAGCGTGTGTTCCAGCTTTTTTACTAGCATTTTCTGTGCTTCATCCAAGGTGCGGTACTTATTCTTCTATTTGGTCTGTCCCAATGTATGTGGCAGCCATGATGCACAGAATTTCGTATATGCCTTGTTTTCAGCTGTCAATTTTGCTTTGGGGTTTTAAGGATGGCTGCCATATTTTTTTTTGTTCTTGTTTGATGGCAGTCTTGGTGGTGATGCCTGTCTGGTAGTATCATTACTGATTTTATCCTGTTAGTACTCTTTATGTAGGGCAGCAGGACAGTCCTGTTCCGTAGGTCCGTTTCATCCTTGTCGAGGTCCTGTATGTCTTAGGTGTGTTTTGCTGGGATCAAGCTTGCGGATTTTTGTGTTTTTGGGAAGCCTGGGCTGTCAGATACTTCGTCCAGGGGTGCAGTTAGTTCAGTTCTTTATATGTGCTCTGTCTGCCAGGGTTTCGGTTTCTGGTAATTATGTGCTTTTGGCCACACGCGAATTTATCTGTGCTGGCTATGTGGTGGTGGTTGGGCGTATCCGGTAGCGGTTGGTGTGTGTTTTCTTCTGCATATGCGTGTGTCCCAGTGTCGGCCATCTGTTCTTTGTAGATTAGTACATTCTAGGAAATGGTTCGTTGTTTTTTTATTTCGTTTCCATGCGTGACTTGATTGTGTTGGCGTGTTGTTGCTGTTAGCGTGTGGTTTGGAAAGTTGTTTAGGTTTTCTTTCCCATGGGCCCAAATCACAAAGATGGTTCATCATGATCTTAACCAGTAGTTTGGGGTTTGTGCGGTTGGCATTTAGCCAGGCACTGGATTCGAATTCTTCCATGCAACAAGTTTGCCCAATGACGGGTACAGTGGTGATCCCCAGTGTAGGGGCTCCTCAATTT
>BHFT01050767.1:0-26512 GCA_004320025.1 Laticauda laticaudata
TTTTCACTGCTCACAAGTTTATATGATTTTGTTGGTCACAGATTTACAGAATAATCTGAAGGACCCCTAATTTGGGATTGGGGATGGGAGCATATGATGAATCTGAAAGTGATTATCCAAAAGATAGTCCAGGGATAGGGAAAGAGATGTGTCCATTCTAACAGCTCCTATTATTTCTGCTGAAAGTTCATTGGTAATAGATCCACCACTGGACATAACCTCCTTCCCTCCCCATGGTCTGTTATGGAAAAAGCCTTCATTTCCCCAGAAGACATAGTTTTAGTTGATTACTTACACCAGTGTTTCTCAAACTTAGCCACTTTTAGATGTATGGATTTTAACTCCCTTGCTAGTTGGGAAATTCTGGAAGTTGAAGTCCATGCATCTGAAAGTGGCCAAAGTTGAGACACACTGATTGATTTCCTAAGAAGGAAACTAAGAGGAGTGACACGGGTGGGATTCTACCAGTTCGCACCTGTTCAGTAGAACCAGTTGTTTACATTCTAAGCAGTTTAGAGAACTGGTTGTTAGAAGAAATTACTGGCCTAATCCTGTAAGGAAGGCAGGAAGGAAACATTCTGGTGTTGCCTCCAGAAACTGCCTCTCCCTTAAACCTTATTACATTATTGGCAGGACTAGACTTCCTGTCTCGGGAACGTCTCTGGAGTTTTTTCCCTCCTTTGCTGGTACTTTGCTTGTGTGGAGTGACCTTTCAAAGTTACAATGGCACTGAAAAAAGTGACTTATGACCATTTTTCACACTTATGACTGATGCAGCATCCCTACAGTCATGAGAGGCCAGGCAAGGAGATGCATGCCTTGATATGAGTAATATTCAGTTGGCCATGCCCAGCCAATAACATGACCACCAGGCCACGTCCACCCAGTCACATGATCACCAAACCATGCCCATCAACTAAGCCACACCTAGAGAACCGGTTGTTACAAATTTGAATCCCACCCCTGGAGTGATTCAAACAGAAAGAAACATTCTGCACCCTGGATGGTTGCCAGTGGGTCTAATTCAAAATCTGGTTTGCTAATTAATACTTAATGCAGTGTTGGAGAATCTTTTTGGCACCAAGTGCTGAAATGAAAGTGCGTGTGGGGGAGTGCCGGAAACCAGAAAAGCAGCTTCCTGGTGCATGTGTGTGGGATCACTGGAAACCAGAAGAGTAGCTCCCTGGCACACATGTGCATGCTGGGAAGATTAGCTTCCAGTTTCTGGCACTCCCATGCACGCAAAGACCAGCTGGCATATGTGAGCCGGAGCTGGAAGAGCAACGGGCAATGGCTGGCATATCTGGAGAGATGGCTTTTTGTGCCACTTCCGATACGTTCGCCATAACAGGCTTAGTATATTGTCTGAACTAAGCACACCCTGGGGTATCAAAGGATGTCAACACAGCTTATGTTGTTTCTCATTACCTAATGGTCTGTTAGTCAGCCATTTAATTGTACATTTTCTGTCTTTCAAGTCAAGAGGAGACAAACACTTTACAAGTGAATTCTACAGTAACCAAGCATCAACAGTGAAAGAAATATTCAGTACAAAATCACTGTCTTTTGGTGTGAACCTTTCTGTTAAACTGAAACCAACTGAGTCCGATGTATCAGCTACTGTTGGGGAAAGCTTCAATTTTAGGGAATCATCCAACATGAATGAATTCTTGAAAAAAGCCAAAGAAATGGTAAGTTTTTAAAAAATATATATTGTAGATAAATAGACATTATTCCTGAGGAATGATAATTTACGAGCCCTAAGGAATACTGAGACATTGGCTGCATTAATGCTGAATTTGGTTATTGAAATACCAAAAAGTATTAACCTTGTTTAGGTTTTCAGTGTCTTACCATGAGGTGAGAATCCATTTATTAGTTTATGGGTTAATGTACAATGCAAAATCCTACAATGGATTATCTTGATAACCAAAATAAAGATACTGCATGAATACAGAGACATGAAACCTACAGTCCTCTGCCTACTTTCTTTGAGTAAGGTGCACAGGATGATACCAATGAACTACAAAACCCTAACTTAACCTAGATACAGATACGTTGGGGAACCCCATTTTTAGCCAACAATGTAATGATCAGAAGTTGTGTCTTTTCAGTGTCACAGTGGGATTGGAAATTTTAGGATGGAGGTGTAACATTGGAAGCTTTTGCACTTCTTCTTTACCATATATGTTGGAAGTATTTACAATAGATATTTACAACCAGAACATGGCTGCTACCCAGTGTCATGTTTCTTCTTAAGAAGAAATCTCCCTCCCAAAGACTATTTCCTTCTAACTCTCCTCATAAATGCTTAACTTCCTCCCCTTTATTTTATCTCCCTCTTCCTCCTTCTAGGTCAGGGGCCTTCAAATTTGACAGCTTTAATTTGGACTTCAACTCCAGGAATTCCTCCTCCAGTCAAGTTAGCTCAAGAATTCTGGGAGTTGAAGTCCACAAGTCTTAAACTTGCCAAGTTTGAAGACCCTTGTTCTAGGGTTATCAGAAGTGAGTTAATAAAAATAATGTTCAGGATTTATTATGAGTATGCTTGACACCACTCATCTCCGGTCCTTGAGTTTCCTCAGCCAAGGCTCATTTGCATCTCCTCCAGTTTCTCTCCACAGACTGGGGCCTTACCCTCTGTCCATAGCCAGTTGTCTGCCTCCTACCTATCTTGGATGAAGATACCATTTCTCTGGGACTTGTCTTTCTCCAAGGAAGCCACCTGTTGACTTTTCTTCTCTGTTTTTGGCTAGGAAATGACACCTGATGTGTATATTCACACCAACCTAACTCTCCAGGTTTTCTCCACAGTCATGTCCTTCTAATAATAGTTTTGTCATTTTCAATATTTCTCTGCATTTTTCCTCTCTTTTTCTCTTCTCTCAATCTTCATTGTTGGGTTAAACTGGCAGAAAGCCCCCCATCAACTGAGGTTAATATCCCCCAGGGCTACAATCTCCAGCATCTATATACAAAGCTAGACCGATGAGAATACTGTTTATGAGCAAGGTTGGGCTTCAAAAATTTTAGTAAAGCATTCTCTGGGTGGGTGTGGCATACTCAGCCTCTTGTACCATGGTGAGGGGAGGAACTTTTGCAGGGGTGGGATTCTACCAGTTCACACCTATTTGCTAGAACCGGTTGTTTACATTCTAAGCAGTTTGGAGAACATTCTGGTGTTGCTTACAGAAACTGCCTTTCCATTAACCCTTATTACATTATTGGCAGGACTACACTTCCTCAGGAACGTCTCTGGAGTTTTTTTTTCCTCCTTTGCTGGTACTTTGCTTGTGTGGAGTGACCATTCAAAGTTACNTTTTTTTCCTCCTTTGCTGGTACTTTGCTTGTGTGGAGTGACCATTCAAAGTTACAGTGGCACTGAAAAAAGTGACTTATAACCATTTTTCCCACTTACGACTGTTGCAGCATCCCCACAGTCTTGAGAGGCCAGGCGAGGAGATGCGTGCTTCGATGTGAGTGATATTGAGTTGGCCACAACCAGCCAGAAACATGACCACCAAGCCACGCCTACCACCTAAGCCACACCCACAGAACCAGTTGTTAAAATTTTTGAATCCCACCCCTGGATTTTTCCCGCCTGGGTTCCGGAGGCTCTCTGGAAGCCAGAAACGGGCCTATTTCCGGCCTTTCTGAACTTCCAGGAGGTCCGTTTTTTGCCCTCCCTGAGCCTCTGCATGTGCCCTGCCCTGCATTTCCTGCATCCAAAACAGGTCACATGGGGATTCCTGGGAAGAAAGGGGAGGGGAGTGAGTGAGCAGGGCAAGCCAGGAGTGAGACTTGGAGGTTCTCCGAACTGTTCAGAATCTTAGCTCGGGGATCTCCCGAACCCCTGCGACCCCCCAGGGGTCCCCTGAACTCCTGTCTATGAGAATTAGTTAGCAGCCAGTTCAGCTCATCCACCCACATGAAGTACACCTGCACTTCAAGGCTAGAAATGAGGTGCTTGGCTCCTTTTCTCTTTTCATTTGCTGTCTCATAACACCACAGCAGCAACCATACTAAGAACCATATGCCATCTCTGTGATGGCTTTCTCTTGTGGGGGAAGTAATCATGACTTTTTCACTTAGGCATTTTCAGAAAAACAGCTGTGTCTAATGACCAAACCACCTCAACATTAATTCTACATTAACAACATTCATTAACATTAGTTAATTCCAAGTTTTATTTTATAAAGTAGTATGGGCTTCTTCAAGAGGAACAAGAGTTCCTCTTATTTGTACTACAACAATTAAAAATAATAATACATAGTTTGGTAAACTTTCCTAGATCACTCCAGGGGTGGGCTGCTGGGGGTTTGCAGGAGTTCAGGAGAGCCCCTAACTAAGATTCTGTGTAGTTTGGACAACCCTCAAATTCCACTCCTGGCTGGCCCTGCCGCTCCCATCCTGTCTGTTCCGTCCGGAAAGAAGCGTGTGAGACCGGTTTCCAAACAACAACTCTTTATTTCAAACCACTAGGTAAAGAAACGGAACATAGTCCAAGCCGCGGCAGCCCTTTATATAGCGGCTAGCCTGCTGGCTTGTGGCCAATGACAGTTATTTAATTCTTCCCGCCGTTTGGCGGCTTCCCGGATTGCTTCCTAGTGAACCAATCCGTAAGTGGTCTTTTCGGCCAATCAGAATGAAGTACTTGGAACCTACCAAGTTCCAAACAGAACACTGTCCCTCCCAAGAGTCCCCATGCACGCAGAGGCTTAGGTAGAGTGAAAAATGGGCCTCCCTGAAGTATAGAAAGGCTGGAAATGGGCCCATTTCTGGCTTCCAGAGAGCCTCCAGAGCCCAGGGAAGCCATTTTTGCCCTCCTGATAAAAGCTTCCAGAACCCAAGGAGGGCAAAAATGCCCCCTCACCACCACCCTGGTGCAGGAGGCTGACTAGGCCATGCCCGCCATGGCCATGCCCACCCAAGCAACCAGGCAGAGAACTTGTTGCTAAAATTTTTGAAGCCCACCTCTGGACCACTCCATGTAAAACTGGGTGTTTTGTCTGGAAAAAAGCCTGCTCTGTTCAGGGCCCAACTTATCCAATAAAAATGATTATGGGCATCGGAACAGGACAGCACTTAGACAATCACTTAGACAATGGATGGAGGAGAGCCATTAGAATGGACACCTGAAATGAATGAAAGTTTAAAAAATTAAGGGTTGTGATTTCTTTTAAAATTTCCATATTTTCACATGTATGTGCTTTTAATGACTCATTATGTATGATTTGGCTGAAAAAAATAGCTGCCTTAAACACCAGGCACAGAGTCATGTAGAAAAGAGAGCATGCCCAGAACCCTTTGCTGAAAACACAGTCTAATACACTAAATGAAATTTGAAAAACAGGCAATCCCCCATGTACCTTAATCTGACTTTACAAGAACTTCAACTCCCATGTTTGCACAAGCATATCATCTTGTCTGTTGGAGCAAGAACTGTCTATGAGCTGTGGTGGCGCAGCAGTTAGGATGCAATATTGCAGGTTAAACTGCCTACATTCTGGAGTTCAGTCTTGATGGGTTCAAGGTTGACTGAGTTTTCCATCCTTCCAAGGCTGGAAAATGAGGACCCAGACTGTTTGGGGCAATATGCTGACATTTGTAAACTGCTCAGAGAGTGCTGTAAAAAACACTGTGGAGTGATATATAAGTCTAAGTGCTATTGCTAAGTGCTATTGTCTATGAATTGCAGCATGACCTAAGAATTGCCCATATAAATAAATTTACAATAATCAGAGGACAATGTAAAAAAGTACCACAATCTCATTCTCTACCTCTATAGCTGTAGATAGAATAACTTACATATTACTATTTTCTCCTTATAGAATTCCATCTATTTACATGTCAAATCTAATATACAACTAGGAACTTTCCAAATGCGAAAACGTGATTTGCGCTTGAGTGATACATTCCTGGAAGAAATCAAGGTTTTGCCAAGTACCTACGAGAAGGGAGAGTATTTTAAATTTCTTGAAACATATGGAACTCATTATTCACAGAGAGGAACCGTTGGAGGAAAATATGAACTAATATATTTATTGGACAACCAAACTCTTCAATCACATGGTAAGGACAGAATGAAAGTGGTCTGTTATACACAAGAGTAAATTCTAAAATAATGGAATAGCTCAGTGGTGGTATTCAAATCTTTTTACTACTGGTTCTGTGGGCATAGCTTGGTGGGCATGGCAGAAGGATACTGCAAAATCCTCATTCCCTCCCCACTCCTAGGGGAAGGTTAGTGCAAAATTCCATTCCCTCCCCAGCCCAGTTGTTCCATCCGGAAAAACGCGCAGTAGACCGGGTTCCATGAAACAAGTCTTTATTTCAAACAAGCAACAGTAATGGAACGGGTGGCTAAAGCCTCAGCAGCCCTTTTTATACAGGCTTGCCTGCTGGCTTATAGCCAATGACGTTTTTTTAACTTTGCTGCCTTTAAGTGGCTCCCTGGATTGGTTCCTAGTGAACCAATCCGCTTTCGGCCTTTCTGGCCAGTCAGAATGTTCAACTTGGACTCTTCCAAGTTATACAGAACACCCCTCCCCCTTTAGTTTAGTCCTACGTGAGTGACGTAGTCGCGCAGGTAGGTGGAGCTCTTCTCATTCTATTTGACTGCGTGGTTTCATTTTTGCTGGAGACTTCGAGAGGTTCGGTCGGGATCGCTGTCTCTCCGGCTCTTCTCCATGGAACTGCCATGGAAAGGTGAGTCAGCATTGGTTGTTACCAATTTGATGTTGCTCAGCGCCGGTGGTTTTGCTGGCTCTCCTGGTTATTTTTTTTTTTTTTTTTTTTTTCCCGGGCAGGTCGAGCTGACTTGGCTGGCCCCTTCCAGACGGATTCTCTTCAGTTGGATTATTTCTGCTGGTCTCATCTAACCATAAGTGTTCTTTTTGCTCTTTTTGATTGGTTTGATGTCTGGACTTATTTTAATAGTTTCATTGTCACCCTCTTTTTTATTTCTCTTTGTATTCCCTCCCCCCTCCTTAGTTTGTTGTTTTCATCACATGTTTATTGTTTGAGGTTGCACGGTTGTATTTCGCGTCGATGTTCGGGAATGAAGCTGTCTATGGTGCCACTTTCCACTCTCTTTCCAATCGTCCACAGTTAGAGGGTTAGGACTGGAGGCCGTTATTTGTGTGATTGTGGCTTAGAAGCCAGAGAGGGTCCCAGTAAAATTTTTGCTAGACTCGGTAGCCGATTTCAAAATGTTACAGTATCGACTGAAGGGAGGGGAATGAGTCGGGGGGGGATTCACAGGTGTAATTTGGGTGCAAATCTATCTAAATGAGATCTGCGTTTCCTCACCATTAATAATTCTGCTGGGCTCTAGTTGTATAACTACTGGGGGTAATATGTTGTAGTGTGATAACGGTTTGCTTGTCTTGGACATCCCCTGTCCATTTTTCTAGGTCATTTCTTCTTTTGTAAATCTTGCCATGTTCTTCAAGTCCTACACCATTGCCGGCTGGGTGGGCTGGCCGCAGTTAGAAGAAGGCTAAATACTGGTTCAAATTGTATAGCTTTAGTTGTGGCCCATTGTCACACAGTACACTCAGGCAATCAATGAGTGCAAAATAATTTGTTTAACTGCTTGATAAACACCGTCATTGTCATGTGACATCTACTATAACTTCAACCAATTTGAGTATGCATCTACGACAATCAAAAACATATGCCACCCTCAGTAGGTCGCAATCAATATGGATTCGAGACAGGGGCTCGTGGGGTTTCCCAAGTTCTCGTAATGGGGTTGCTTGCGGTGGAGAGGGTCTAGTCTTGGGCACTATTACAACGTAGCTACCCAGTATTCAATATCCTTGTCTTAAACCACGGCGACAGACATAGCTCTAGCCAGGGTTTTTTTCTTTTTACTATACGCTGGGTGGCCTTCATGGAGCAACCCAAATTCTTTCTGCAGTCTGGAAAGGATTATTAATCCATCAACGCATAACAACAGAGGCTCTTTTGAATTGACAGTTCAGAGTCTGTCCTGGTCCGAAAGGTTAAATGTTCAGTTTTTGGTTCTTTCTGGCCAGCCATTAAATACCCAATTCCAAAATGCGGGCAATTCACTGGTCTTTTGCTGGGAGCTCTGGCGACATCATGATCCGAAATTCCTCCATTTCGTTGCTCTCTAAAACATCAGGAAACGATCGATTATATCCCAATCTTTTCATTGGCTTGAAAAGGTGTGGCGGCGGGTTTTACCAGCCATCACTTCTAGCATGGTTTCTTTGCCAGCAGTGCTCAGTCTCGCCGCTTCAGGCGATCCACCTTCATCGCCATTTCATCCGGAAAACATGGCGGTAGACCCGGGTTCCAGTAAACAAGTCTTTATTCAAACAAGCAACAGATACGGAAACAGGTGGCTAAAGCGTGCAGCCCTTTAATTAGCCAGGCTTGCCTGCTGGCTTTACTACAATGGACGTTTCTTTACTTTGCCACCTTTAAGCAGCTCGGATTGGTTCCTAGCGAACCAATCTGCTTTCGGCCTTTCTGGCAAATCAGAATGTTCAACTTGGACTCTTCCAAGTTATACAGAACACCAGTAACCTGCTTTCCAGCTCCATTCTCCTATGCAGGGCAACAAAAGAAGACCCAGCCAATCAGCTGGGACTCGGGAGGAAGAGAATAGATGGGGGCGTCGCCAGTCAGAGGTGGTATTTGACAGTTCTCCAATCTACTCAAAATTTCTGCTACAGGTTTTCCAGAACTGGTCAGAACCTGCTGAATAGCACCTCTGGAATAGCTGGAAATCAGAGCAATTGATTTCTGACCTTAACCCTGTTTTCTTTAAAGCTGGGTTCTTCAAAAACCTCAACTTGGATTGGTTCAGGGTACCAATTGCACCTTAGGGTGTTTATATTGAGTCGCCGTTAATTTTATTGTTTGAATTCTTAACCTCAAAGACAAGGGTTGGATCACCCTTAAAAGCTTGGTACTTGCTTTAACCTTTTTGGATTCTTTTAGCTACAATAAATACATGTATTGGAATCAGACTGGCTAAAATGATAAATGCCAGCATCCATCAGTATGATTTCCGCCAAATTATATTTATCACTTTATTTCTTTATCAGGTTTATATACCACCCATCTCACTTAAGTGACTCTAGTATTAACAAACAAAAGCAATAGAGACATTGCTAACAATGACATTAAAAACATCATTTAAAAGTGAAAATGTTAAAAATTACAAAAAATTTAAAGGGCTGAGAGCACACTCTCAGGCCATCCACCACTCCCAAGAGTTGCATGCTACTCTGAATTTCTCTCAGTTTCATGTATCCTGCTAGAAAATATTCAAATCCTTTCCCCCGTATCTGTCCTGGGAAAATAAATAATTGCACAGGTAATTGGTAGTGTAGAATCTGTAATGGAAAGCTGGAGAGAGTTGCCGGGGGCATTGTAGTAAGTCTTTTTTTCTATAAATGGATGTTGAATTAATTTCCATGTGCATCATGGCAGCCTTTTTGGGACCTGGCAAACTGCTTGAGACAACCATTTTGTGAGAGCACCCATAGGCTGAGAAGTGGTACCTGGCCTGGCATTTGTTTCTGAATTTCACACCTCACCATAACGATAAGGTGATTAGAACCAAGCCTCAGCATTGCCCCATATGGAGCATCTTTTGTTAAGCCGATGGTTTTTCTTTCTTTCTTTCTTTCTTTCTTTCTTTCTTTCTTTCTTTCTTTCTTTCTTTCTTTCTTTCTTTCTTTCTTCCTTCCTTCCTTCCTTCCTTTCTTTCTTTCTTTCTTTCTTTCTTTCTTTCTTTCCTTCCATTTTCTGAATTAAGCACTCACCAGCCTTTAAATAACACTTAGGAGCTTTATAATATAAGGAGGACTCAGTGATGGGCTGCTAGAGGTTCACCGGGGTTTGGGAGAGCCCCTCGCTACAGAGGGGCTCTGTGTAGTTCAGACAACCCACAAATCCCACCCACCCAATCCCGCCCCACCCACCCCGTCCCTCCCAGGAGTCCCCACACGGCCTGTTTTGGATGCAGGCAAGTGCAGGGCATGTGTGGAGGCTCAGGGAAGGTGAAAAATGAGCTACCCAGAAGTTCAGGAAGGCCAAAAATGCGCCCCACTAACACCCCCATAGTGCAGGAGGCCGACTAGGCTATGCCCACCACAGCCACAGCTACCCAGCAACTAGGCAGAAAACCCTTTGCTGACATTTTTGAATCCCACCCCTGGGGGGAGTGTTCACAGCTTGTCATGGGGGAAGTTCCTTTACAGGTGAGTTCAAATCTGGCCAATTCTAGAGATGAGCCAGACTGAAGTTAGTCCATGATCTCCTAAGCTATCTTTCTTTATATGCATTTTATTTTTATTGGTGCCCTGATGTCTCAGCCCTTAATCTGTGTCACATTAAATTACACACATTCATCAGCCTTTCCCCAAATTGATGCCTTCCAAATGGCTATCATTCCCAGATTTCTTACCCAGTAGCAAAATTGTATTCTAACTTATATGGAGAGCTTCTGTTTGGAATAAAAGGATGGGGCAAGCTACACACTAAAAACAGTCAGTCTGCATTTCTGATTTGAGAACTCTTATATTAGAGCAGGGGTCTCCAAACTTGGCAACTTTAAGACTTGTGGACTTCAACTCCCAGAATTCCCCAGGCAGCTATGTTGCCAATTTTGGAGGCCTCTATTAGAGCTATTATTGTTTCCCTGAAAGCAACCATTAGGAAAGCAATGGCATCTGAAAACAAAATAGAGATGAGAGGGAAGGGAAGGGGAATAAAAGGAAAGGGGCACAAAGTAAAAAAATTCCAATACTTTCCACCTTGCAACTTTTTTCAGTGGTTATAAAATCAGGAGTTTCATACCATATTTTCTGTGTACACCTCTAATCATTTTTATTGACTCTATTTTCAGGGTTCACTGCAGAGGATGTAAACACATGCCTAGGCTTTAATTTAGAAGCTACCGTCAACGTAAAAGATCTTGCAGAAGCTACAGCAGATTTTAAAGCTGAACAATGTAAAACCAGTGGATTTAAAAACAGTGAGTACATCAGTCCCTGCCTTCTTCTGACATTTTGAGGCTGAAGTTTGCATATTAATTGTCACATTATTTATATCCCTAAGATGTGTTGTCAGAACACATCAATCCCATGCTGTATAATCACTTTAAGTAATGAACAATACTGATGTATACATTAATGCCAATATAATATCATATATAATGAGTGGCGTGGTGGCTTAGTGGTGAAGATGGTTGCCTTGCCTGCCACTAGGAAGGTTCAAAGTTGAATCCTAGGTAGTGGCACAAAGAAAGAAATATCTGCTGCAAACTCTCAGTAGCATCAGGAAGGGCCTCTGCCCAGTAAATTTTCTACTCCAGGCCTACAAACTTGAAATTTGGCACATATATTCCTCTTGGCTTCTAGGTGCTCACTAAGAAAGGATTTTTCAAAATGACCATCAGAGCATTGGTATTTTGTATATTATTATTAACATGCTCTGATGCTAAGGAGTTCTACTCCTCCTCACCACCTGAAAAGAAATATGTTCCAAATGCAAAATACAAGCAGAGGAGAGGAGTTTCAGTTTCACTTTTAGTTTCACAGCAGCAAGCAGCTTTAGTACAGAACAGTTGAGCTAAGCCATGCCCAGGCTCCTTGCTGTCTCCTTCTTGCTCACACAGCAAATACTGCTTCAGTTTCCAAACAGCCCTCAACTCTCTCACACACTGACAGGATGCTACCCAGGTGAATAGCGATGGATGTTGGTAGGCAGAGGCAGAATTTTTTTCCTTTATTTTCCTCCCCAAAAACTAAGCCCAATCACATAGTTTCATAGGTCGGCTAAGTCCATATTATAGTAAATAGAAGAGAGCAGAGGAGAACAGATAGAAATGTTGAGCTAAGACAAATCTAGTGAAATAAGGAGAGCAAGATTTGTTTATCTCTATGTTCACTCTTTTTGTCCATAGCTTTCTAGTTTCAGATGAGGAAGAAAAAATAGGATGCACATTACTCTGTAACATCAATGACAACACTTTAAATATTGACTACATCACTATGGATGTCATCGTGTATGTAGAAAAATATTTCTTTTCAGGTGGTGAGGGGGAGTGGAACTCCTTAGCATCAGAGCATGTTAATAATAATATACAAAATACCAATGCTCTGATGGTCATTTGTTAGGTCTTGGTAATAATACATTCTGGGCGGGGTATGTGTGTCCATCTACCAGCTGTAAAGAAGATCTTCCTGAAGAGACCATCGATGGACTAACTATTCGAGACAATTTTTGTCCATCTCATACAGATCTCATAAAGCTTAATAGAGTTGGAAGGTCATCTAGTCCACCCTCCCTCACCCAAGTACCCTATATCATTTCTGACAGATGGCAGTCCAATATCTTTTTGAAAGCCTCCAGTGATGAAGTTCCCGCAACTTCTGAAGGCAACTTCTGTTCCATGAATTGATTGTTCTCACTGTCAGAAAATTTCTCCTTATTTCTAGGTTGAATCTCTCCTTGTTCAGTTTCCATCCATTATTCCTTGTCTGGCCTTCAGGTGCCTTGGAAAAGACCCACCCCTCTGGGGCAGTCCCTCAAATATTGGAAGACTGCTGTCATGTCTCCCCGGGTCCTTCTCTTCACATGCCCAGTTCCTGCAACCATTAACTGTATATTTCAGCCTCCAGTCGCCTAATCATCCTGGTTGCTCTTTTCTGCATTCTTTCTAAAGTCTCAATATCTTTTTTTATAGTGTGGTGACCAAAACTGGATTCAGTACTCTAGGTCTGGCCTTACTAAAGCTTTATAGAGTGGTATTAGTACTTCACTTGATCTTGACTGTTTCCCTCTGTTAATGCAATTTAGGATTGTGTTGGCTTTTTTGGCTGTCACCGCACACCGCTGGCTCCTATTTAGCTGGTTGTCCAGTAAGACTCTAAGATCCCTCTCACAGTAACTGCCATTAAACTTGGTTTCACCCAGTCTATATGTGCACTTTTGTCTGTATCCTTTCCTTTAGAATGAAAGGGATGGAGAAGATAGTTGTATGGTAGCTCCAGAGAACTCACCAAGTGAATCATCTGGACCCTTCTCAGTCAGGATTCATACCTGGATGAGGGACTGAGATGTCATTGATCATACTTCTAGTTTGTCTCCAGCAGGAGCAGGATGAGATGTTGCATGGTCTTAACCTCTCAAAGACCTTAATGCCATTGATCATCTGAAAAACTGTAACTAGAACTTGCTAGCATGTTGCCAAATTGGGGTCATTTAATCTGACTGCATTTTGTAGGCTTCTACAATAGATTGGAGGCTTAATTCCCTCATGGGTTATGTGTTGTCAGCCCATAGATTGACTTTAAGGCTTGTAGGCATTAATGGAAAAAAGGACAATGAAAGCATCTCTAGAAGCACAGTATCTCTATGTCTCTAAATCAGTGGTCCCCAATATTTTGGGCACCAGGGACCAGTTCTGTGGAGAGAAGTTTCCATGGACCAAGGCAGCATAGTTTCATGTGTTGCCTGTGGGTGGGGGTTTAGTTGTTTGTGAAGACTGGTTTCTGGCATGCTGCAGACCAGTGCCAACCCATGGGTTGGATACCCTTGCTCTAAATCATGAAATAATTGAAGAGTGACCAAGCAAGATCCCTATTCTAAAAGATTGCCTGGTCATTTAGGCACCATGGATTTCTAGCAGAAATTCCTGAATAATACACTGGTTCTCTGGATCTCTGCTGTGAAGATGGAATAGGTAAGACCATGCCACCTGGAAGATGATCCCCTAAAATCACTTGATACCAATCAATATAAAAAGATTGAATTTCCTCAATCTGGGCAAATATAGTTGGCAGAAACTCTTAGGTAATCCATTTCCAACTATAATCCATCATCCAAGTGAATGTGAAAAAATCAAATCCAATGAATGTTCAGTTGCTCTAGCACCACCACCACCATCTTAAAGCCACTCTTCCTATTATTTCACCTCCATTTTTTTTTCTCTTCCAGCTATTGAAATGAGAGAGAGTGGGGTTGTCCGAGATGTAGTCTCTCTGATTCAAGGTGGGACAACAGCTACCTTAACAAAGTTGAATGAATTGCTTTCATCCAATGTCCATCTAATTGATGCAGAACACTATTCTGAATGGGCTGCTACACTACCTCAAGCTCCTGTAGTGATAAGACAAGAGGTGAGAGGATTTTCTTCTATATCAATAAGTTGGAGAAGTTTTCAATAAATGTGAACCCAAATATGAAAGAGTTTTCCTCTTTCCTGAAGAAATATTTTAAAGTTGCAAATCTTTTCAGAGTCAAAGATTCTTATCAAGTAAAGCTAAAGCCACACTCAAGTGAAGTTTGACACCTGTAGTTTCTATGAAGTTTTCTAGGAATGGTTCACCATAGCTTTCTTCCAAGATGGTTTTTCACTTTACATTCTGGTCAAAAATCCTGGGATTTCCTAATAATCCTCCCTCCCTCTTTTCCTTCCTTCCTTCTTACCTAGGCCTGGATAACAAAGCAATTCTTTCTGCTGGAGACCTTCTACTTCACAAGAATGTAACTTTTTAGGGCTAAGGACCATGATTAGCCCTTCTTTGGGTTGCATAGTTCCAAAACATTAGGCAGAACCTGACGAAAGAAGTATGCGGAGTTAAGAGAAAAATTGCATTAACTTTAATTTATGGTAAAATTAATCACATAAAATGGGACAGAATGAATGAATAGAATGTCCTATTCTATTCCTTTTATAATTATATAAATTTATATAATTGATAATTATAATTAGGTGACAATCTTTCATTGGGGACATCATGTAAGTGTTTTGAAACCTATAGACTCCTATTTTAGTTTTCCAAGCAAACTTTATTTCCACAACTAGCCTCAGCAAGAGTTTTGCATTCATATCATTTGCACTGGAATCCCTGGTTGAATAGTCCCAGCTATCCTAATTTCATGATCCAAACTATATGCATCCTATAGACAAGATTTCATCCCAACAAGTTATGTCTCAAAGTACTTAAAGTTTTCAAACAATATTTTTTCTGATTTTAAATGGTAATGTATAATAAAATAAAATTGTGCTAAGTGAAGATGCTAGATCTCTTTCCCTATCTTGATGGTGCTACTTTCCTCAGGCCTACTTTTAAAGCCCCTCACAGACATCTCTAATATCATGAAAGAATAACTGGGAATTAGATAGAAAGATTAACACTTTATACCTATTAATGAGGGAGTTGTAGCAAAATGAATAACTAAAATCTGTATTTGAAAGAATCAATTACTGAGGAGAGGTAAGTATAACTGCAGGAGAACATGGATCTTCTCAGGATGAAGTGCTGTAGACAGTATTTTCTTTATGTACAGAATCTCATAATAATGATAAATTATTATTTCAACTGAAAAAGTGCACACATGCATGTGGTTAAATATTTCTGCAGCTAACCCCGATTTCGGAACTTGTACCGCTGAAAATCCCAGATTCCCGAATAAAGAAAGTAAACCTGGACAGAGCTGTAGAGGATTATGTGGCTGAATACAGCGCATGCAAATGCAAACCTTGTCTACATGGTGGGACGGTGATGCTGATAGAAGGGAAGTGTGAATGTGCCTGCAATCCATTTTACAAGGGAGATGCCTGTGAAATACCCAAGTCAAGTTTCATACCAGGTTAGAAGTCATTCAGTGACTTACCATATGTTTTAATGGCTCTCTTGGTTCTACGGTGTTATTTAAAAATGTACCAAACCTATACAACATGTACAAAGCTTAATTATGTTGAGTTAACCCATCCTGTTGTCTGAAATGAAGAGTTATGCAGTTCTCAACTTATGACCACAACTGGGAGAAGAATTTATATTATTAAGCGAGCTAGTTGCTTAAATCCCACCAGATTTTATGATGCAGTTGTTAAAGAAATTCATCTTCTTCCATTGACTTTGCTCATCGAGTGCTGGCTGGGAAGGTTGCAAACAGTATCACAGGGAAGTTAGGATTGGAAGGCAGAGATAAAAATTAAGAATTAATGAATAAGATAAAGGGGACCAATAGGAATTTATGAGCACTCTGGAGGCCCAGACTCAAGGGGGAGATTCAAATAGATGCTTCACATATTGGCCTGAGCCATAATGCGATGCATCTTTTGTGGTTTGCTTATGGTTTCTTCAAGAGGGAGTATACCACCTCCTCCTCCAAGGTTGATGGAAATACCCTGTCCATTAGGGATGAATTCACCATAGCTCAGATCCAAGCACATGTGACTTCTTGGGAGATCTTAACTAATCTAGAGGGACATGAATCTAACATACAGGTGCTTGGATTTATAGCCCTGAGAACCCTGTCTACGCACAAAGGAATTGCAGGATCAGATTCTTCCAAGAAATTAGGGCAAGACCATGTCTCAGTCAATTTAACTGCCACTGCCCATTTTAAGTCAAACTTGGAGCAACTGACCAGTGCCTAGAAAATTCTTCACAGTAGTTCTTATATGTTGTTGAGATTCTTTCTTTCTCAGCATGGGTAAGTCATTTTGAAAAGGATTACTGGTTAACTAACTATAGACACAATAAGAGCAGAAAAATAATAGTAATTTGCCACTGCAAGTAACGGCCTCTAGAAAAGTATATTATTAACAAATAAAATATAATAGAGGCTATTACACTAAATAAAACCCATAACCCAATAAGTAAAAGTAATACCAAAATCATCCATTCCAAATCAGAAAATATTACCAATTATTTTTAACTGAGTAGGATTTGCAACTGTGACTACAGGTCTATAGAGCAGTTCAAATGTAATTAGACAGTGCATTGTTAATCTTTATTTAAAAAAATAGGATTGGTTGATTTGGATTTATGCAATATTGTTAGCCCAAATACCCAATAATGTACAATAAAGATATAGCCATAGCAATAGCACTTAGACTTATATATATACTTTACAGTGCTTTACAGTCCTCTCTAAGTGGTTTTACAGAATCAGCATATTGCCCCCAATAGTCTGGGTCCTCATTTTATCAACCTTGGAAGAATGGAAGACTGAGTCAACCTTGAGCCTGATGAGATTCGAACTGCCAAATTGCAGGCAGCTGGCAGTCAAGTAGCCCGTAGTACTGCATTCTAACCATTGCGCCACCATGGCTCTTTTATACTTTATGATAATTGTGAGATTCTGAAGGAAGACAAAGTTATTTCTAAAATTCTGAATGTTCTGAAGTTAGACAAATTATTTCTTGTTCCTGATCCAGTTCAAACTGCCACTGATGGGAACTGGAACTGCTGGTCCAGCTGGTCCATGTGTCAGAATAGAGAACGTCAGCGGACAAGAGAGTGTAATAATCCTGCACCTGGATCTGATGGCAAATCATGTCCTGGAACAAGTGTAGAACAGGGCCATTGTTAATTACAGAAGACTACCAACAGGTTTGTAACTTCTCAATGTGTATAATGAATATGGTACTATTTTAATATAAGACTATGGGATATCCTGGATTTAATACTTCTGGAAGTAGAATATCTACATGGAGAGCTGAAACTGTGAAGATTTTTCCGGTTATGTCAGAAGGGAGGGAGGGAGGAAGAAGGAAGGAAGGAAGGAAGGAAGGAAGGAAGGAAGGAAGGAAGGAAGGAAGGAAGGAAGGAAGGAAGGAAGGAAGGAAGGAAGGAAGGAAGGAAGGAAGGACGGACTGACTATTTGGTAATTTAGAATTTCCTGGGAGAGGAGGTAATGGAGAATGTCTTCTCCAAATTCAGCTGACTGACTCAGAGAAAGGTAGAACTTGCTTGTTTCAGTTGCTATTCCATCACTAGTTGGGTGGTGGTGGTCATAGATTGGATTTAAAATATGTTGGGAATGATTTCCAAATGGGAAATCAAGATGGCTTGATTTGAAAAGTATTCTTACTATTACAAGCATGTATTATTTATTAGTCAGAGCTGTATCCAAACTTTCCCTCAGAACTTCAAGATAACAAACATACAATGCTCCCCCCTCCATTTATTCCCCCCAAGAGCAACCCTTTGAAGTAAATTGGGCTGAGAGAACCCAAAAAGTCATCCAGGGAATATCGGTAGCCCAGGGTCAACTAGAACCTGATTCCATGCAGCCCTAGCCCAACATCTGAACTATTAGACCAGTGTTTCTCAATCTGGGCAACTTTAAGATGTATGTTCAACTCCCAGAATTCCTCAGCCAACACAGAAGTTGACATCCACACTACTTATAGCTCCTGAAGTTGAGAAAGACTGCTGGTTCTTCCATAATAGGACTTTATACAAATGTTGCAGGATATTCTCCTACTAAAATAGGGCAGTTCAGCCCTTAGCTATATGCTGTATATTTTCTTCTATAGGAGAAGTCTACATCAGAAAAGAAATCAAATAGTTAGGCCTCATGTCTTTCTGTCTTTAAAAGTCAGAACTTCTACCCAAGCTTTGAGCAGTATACAATCATTATTACTTTGTATAACAATTTTTGAAATCTAAAAATCCCAACTAAATTATGTAACAGAATCTTGCAAGTCTGAAATCCCTGTTTTCTGCTTTAATTTTGCAGAGAACTAGGGAGGGGCAGGGGTGGGATTCTCTGCCTGGTTGCTGAGTGGGGCATGGACTAGTTGGCCTCCTGTACCATGGTGGGGAGGCTGTTTTCACCCTCCCCAAGCTCTTCCCCAGCTTCCTTGAGCTCCAGGAGGGTGAAAACAGCCTCCCCGGGCTCCAGAGGCCCTGTGGAGCCTGGAAACGGGCCCGTTTCTGGCTTCCAGAGCCACCAGGTGGCCTGTTTTTCACCCTCCCCGAGCCTCCATGTGGGCCCTGCACCTACCTGGGGTCCAGAACAGGCCACATGGAGACTCTTGGGAGGGGAGGTGGGCAGGCACAGCCAGTGGTGGGATTTGTCGGTTCACTGAACCGGCCATAAAATTAGCTACCGGTTAGCTAAGGGTTCATCCAAACTGGGGAGAACCGGTGGCAGCCCATCCCTGGAAAGAAGTGTTGAAAGCCTACCCCACTAATCACCTTCTGAAAGGAAAAGTGAAACTCCATTGATTGTAATGAGATTTAACTGCAATCATTTTTGCAGTGTTTTATTTAAGAAATTTAACTAAAGTTTAGTTACAGTAAACTAAAGCTTTAAGCTTAACTTTGTCTCTCTCTTTTTTAGAACAGAAAACAAACACATTTATGGATATCCTATTAAACAGTAGGAGCCAGGTTGGAAAAAGTTGTAGTCCAAGTCAGAATATGCCAATTTTGCATCATACCATTTTCTGTTGTGTCTTTCAGCAACCTGAACATCCCTGTCAGATCTTCGGATCAAGAGTCTTGTCACCAGATTGAATTAAAAGCTATTGATCTCTGGATTTCAGAGCACCACTTTGTATTACCCAATAAATTTGATGGCTTGCAAAATGCACATCTGTGTTGTTTGCTCCATCAACTTCATATTCAATCATTTAAAACTATTGCCCTCAGTATAAAGGCACTTCATTTTATTTTATGTAACTGTACTGGATACTTTACTGTTCCCCCACAAAAAGAATGTAGAATAAGAAACATGACCAACTGTTCTTAGTTTTTGGAAAATCTTGAAGATTTCTGGTTTAATACATTGTAAGTTCCTGTTTGCATGTATATTTGTTGTATATTGCAAGGATGCAATATAGGAACAATGCAACTTTGTTTCTCTGGCTATTTAGCAATAGCACTTAGACTTATATACCACTTCACAATGCTTTTACAGTCCTCTCTAAGCAGTTTACAGAGTCAGCATATGGCCCCCAACAATCTGGGTCCTCAATTTACTGACCTCGGAAGAAAGGAAGGCTGAGTCAGCCTTGAACCTGGTGAGATTCGAACTGCCAAATTGCAGGCAGCCAGCAGCCAGCAGCCAGCAGTCAGCAGAAGCAGCCAGCAGTACTGCACTCCAACCACTGTGCCACCATGGTTTTAGCAGGTGAATTGATCCCTTTAAGTAGACATTGAACAACATATCTTGTTTCCTACCCATGGAGGTTTTCACATTTCCTACAAATAATATATTTGAATTTACTTTGCATTTTTAGAGGTAAAAACAGATGTCTTGTTTATACATTCACACTAATGGGTAAATAAGTCACATATGCCAATGTCTACAAGTATTTTTAAATATGCAAATGTAAGAATGGCTAGAACCTTCTTTTTCTGAGATAAATGGGTTTCTTCTCTGAAGCCACATAAAGAATGATTGTAAGTATAAGAACAGTGCAAGAAGTATACGATGTACAGACATAAATTTATCAACCTTTCAAAGTTACAGTGGTATTGAAAAAAGTGGGTTACAACTTACACCTATGAATGTAGCAGTATCCCCATGATCACATGATCAAAATTTGGATAGGTGTTACTGGCATGTATTTAATGATGGTTGCAGAATCCTGGAGTCATTTGATTGTCATTTGCAACATTCCAGACCAAGTTCTGACAAGCAACCTCAATGGGGGAAGTCGGAGTCAATTTACAATGGTCTGATTCACATAACAACAATAGTGATTTGCTTTATAACTATGACAAAAGTAATAAAATCAGATATGATTCATTTAACAACTGTCTTATTTCGCACTGAAAAGTCTGGTCCTATTTGTGATTGTATTGTGAAAAATGTTCCTATTTGAATTTGTTTTCATGGTGAATATAGGACAGTATTTTTCAAGCTTGACAACTTTAAGATGAGTAGACTTCAATTCAACATTGCCGATTTTGGGTAAAAAATGACAAAGGACCAACTTTGGATCTTTCTGGGTTTTTATTCTTAGAAAGCATTCCTATGTACTCCCATATTTACATTCTTCCTCCACAAATAATTCATCCCTATGACGGCTGGCTACTTGATGTTCAAATGCAAGCATACATGTTTAAGTGAATACTTCAGTTTCTTAAGAGCAATGCCAGGACTGAATTGTACATTATCAAGCAGCTTTTGAGACCCACAAATGTGCAATATATTCTACTTCTGACCCTTCCTTGCTGGTTTTGGCCAGAGATGCTGTTCACCAGGTTCTGATCAGTTCTCCAGAAATTTTGAGTAGTTCGGAGAACCAGCAAATATCACCTCTCACTGGCCCGCCCCATCTATTCTCTGCCTCCTGAGTCCCAGCTGATCAGCTGAGTCTTCTTTTGTTTCCCTGCACAGGAGAATGGAGCTGGAGAGCAGGTTAGTGGGATGGGGAGGGAATGGGGATTTTGTAGTAACCTTCCCCCTGGAGTGGGGAGGGAATGGAGATTTTACAGTATCTTTACCTTGGAGTGGGGTGGGAATCAGAGGTGGTATTCAGCAGTTTCTGACCAGTTCTGGAGAACTGGTAGTGGAAATTTTGAGTAGTTTGGAGAACCGGCAACTACCACCTGGACATTTTACAGTATCCTTCCCCTGCCAGGCCCACCAAGCCACACCCACAGAACCGGTAGTAAAAAAATTTGAATCCCACCACTGGTGGGAATGGAGATTTTACAGTATCCTTCCCAGGCCCACCAAGCCACTCCCACAGAAGCAGCAGTAAAAAAAATTGAATTCCACCACTGGTTTTGCCCTTTGTTCATTAACTCTCTCCAAGTATGAAAGTATGCTGAGCTGGAATAAGAATTCAGATTGAATCAATTACATAAATATGTGCTTGCTGATATAAATACAGTATTATATGTTTGCCTTTAGGCTGGATTGCACTGATGTTATCCTGAAGAATGGAATACTTGAGAGATTGCCAATTGGCACCTATTAGCAACTCACTGGTTACATTCCTTGAGAGAGGGAGCAGATTCAAGGGTATCTATCCCAGTGCATTCTTGCCTCTTCTTCCTTCCCAGTAAAAGCCTGGGGTCAGCTGGGTAGAAAAACACTTAGAGCCTTGACATTCATAAGAAAACTGATATATTGCATGGTAATGTTTTCACAGTGAAGGATGCTCATAGGTGTAGCAATCTCCAGTCTTTGAAAAGGAGTATGGGCAACTATTTTTGCTGTGGTTATTGACTAGCTTTTGTGGCTGCATGCTGATAAGAACCAATTTCCATTTGCTGGCATTGTATGAAAAACACCTTCATTGCTTGAACTTCGGACAGGCTTCCTTTTTCACTTCAGGCTGTCAGGTGCCAAGGAATGAGACTCTATGAAAAAGCTGGAAGGAACATGTATTGTTTTCAAGATAATAGTTACGCTGTTTTAACTGTAAAACAAAATGAGCTATGCAAAGTATTAAAATGGCAACAGCTCGCAAGATGCAATATATTTTGACACTGAAAGATTCTGAATTTCTAAAAGCAGAATAAAGAGCACAGAAAGGGTGTTTGTCCCCAATAAAAATATTCAAAGAGGTATATAAACTAGGTGCATCAAAACCATATTAAAAAGGTACAATCCAACTTGGTGCTCAAAATGAAGCATCAGAATCAACATTGCTCTGTCTTGAAAAGTGTGGGGAGGGGAATGGGGAGAGGTTAGTCTGATTCATTTCCAGGCAAATGACTTATGTACACATGCAAAGTTGATCAAAGTGTCAGAGAAACAGCTAAAGTAGTATGGCTTCTCTGTTAACTCAATGTATCCCACTGCTTTGTTTTGTAGATCTGCTTTTAGTGATTCAAATTTATCCACCCAGTGAAGATTCACACAGTCCTAACCTATTTTCTCTCTGTCTTCCCCAATTTTATCTTGCTCAGCCAGTTTAAGAGTGAAGGATTAGCCTAAAGTCCTCCAACACATTATGTGGCTAAGGAAGGTTTTAAAGCTGTATCGAGCCTCACACAGTGACCATTCAAAGTTATGACAGGGCTGGAAAAGTAACTTTGTGACTCTGACCTTTATAGAGTACCTGAGTCACATGATCACTGTTACACTCAGCATACATTGTCTTGACCTGATCTATCTTTTCTTCTTCTCATCCTGCTCTGTAGAATGGAGAGAGTGGAGAAGAAGGGATTACAAAAGAGTTAGCAAGCAAACAATAGGAAACATACACATAAAGCAAAGGACTGGTGCAAGTATTCCTGAGTACAGGTAATCCTCAACTTACAACTTACAATGGTTTAGTGATCATTCAAAGGCACTGAAAAAAAGTGATTTATGACCATTTTTCACACTTACAGCCATTGCAGCATCTCCATGATCACCTGATAAAAATTCAAATGCTTGACCACTGGCTCATACTTATGACAGTTGCAGTGTCCTGGGGTCATGTGAACCCCTTTTACAACCTTTTGCCAAGCAAAATCAATGGGGAAGCTGTATGTCACGCCCTTGTTAGAGTCGACTCTGAGGGAGAGGAGGAACAGGGAGTGGAGGTGTGGCTCCAGAGGTTGTGGAGGAGGCTGGGGAAGGGCAGAGGCTGGCTGGGCAGTCAGAGGAAGAAGAAGCAGGCCCATCCCCCCTGCATCCTAGGACACACAGGGAGGAATGGAAAAGGAAACAACTTGGCTTACGAGAGAAGAAATGGCCATGATCCCCCTCATTGGTTGCAGCTGGGGAGAACAGTGTATAAGAGAGACAGTTGAAACACAGCATTGCCAGAAGCAAAGCATGTTTTATTATGGGCTTATCCTGGTTGACATCCTTCCAACAGACTGTGCCTTGTTATCTCCTTGAAGTTACTAATTACTTATCCTGGTCTGTTGTGGAGTTTCCTTCATTGTAGTTTGTTTTGGTTTTTTATTTCACCTCTATTTGCTCATTAAGTTCAGACTATATTGCTTTCTTTTGAAGACTATTTTTGAGAAAGTTTTATCTCCAATTGAGAATTATTGAACAGTGAGACCAAGTTGGAGTCATTAAAGGACATTTATTTACATTTTGGATTTTGTTACATTTGTGTTACACTCCGGGTCATCACACTGTATTCACTTAACAACTGGGTGACTAACTTAACAACTGCAACTAACAAATATAGCAAGAAAAGTTGTAAAAATGGGGCAAAAGTCACTTAACAAATGTCTCATTTAGCAACATACATTTGGGGCTTAACTGTGATTGTAAGTCAAGGGCTAACTGTATGCTACACACTAGAAAAAAGCTCAGTTTACTCCCCATTTTGTCTATTTAGTCTCTGGTAATATCTTCCTCCCCTATCTCTCTGTTTTTTGAAAGTGGGGACAAAAATGGGTCAGGTATATATCGTTTGTGCTGCCCCCACCCTCTCTTCTGAAAGTGGAGAGATTGCTTAAGTATTGGAGGGGGGGGGAAAGGGAGGGGAAATCCAAGAAATCTCTAGCAAAAAGTAGAAACAAAATATCAATTTAGGTCTGAGGAAAAATAACTAAAGGCCCTGTCACTCTGGCCGACGGATGCAAAACGTTTGTAAAAAGGACACAGCGGACGAGAAAAATGTTCCATCCGGAAAGGAACGGAAGGGGGGAGGACGTAGGGCGGATAGAAAGCGGATGCTCCACGGAAGCCTAGCGGATGGAAGCGGATGGGAGCGGATGGCACATCCGCAGGCTTCCGGGGGAGCGCAGTAAGCGGACGAAAGACAGAAAGAGCGGATGCAGAACAGAGTGGCTGAGCGGATGAAGCGGATGCACAGCGGATGCCAAAGCGGATGAAGCAATGCAGAGCGGAAGCTAGCGAATGCCTCAGGAAGCCTAGCGGATGCTCGGTACTTCACCTGCGCATGCGGGGAGGAATGCATTGCGTCAGCCCGCAGATATAAAGGGATAGGCAGCTCCGCCAGAATGCCGAGTGCTTAAATCTTGCAGAGGAAAGACTGCCTCTCCAGACACAGCTCTCCAGCCTCCGCAGCGCTGCCTGCCAGCCGGCCAGCCAGCCAGCCAGCCAACCCACAAACATGGGGGAAAGGAAGAGAAGACTCAGCCATACTGCTGCCAGCCCTGCGCAAGAGGACAGTGCACCCTCCATCCCTGGTGGCCCTACTTGCTTCTGCCTGGGCTTCTGCGTCCCGGGCTCAACTCTTCTGGGCTGGGGCTTCTGCTGATGCTGCTTCTGGAGGAGCTGATGATGCTCGCTTAATGGTGGTGGTGCTTCCTCGCTGGTGCTTACTCTGCTGAAGCTGCTTCTGGCGGTGGTGGCATCACTGCTGGTGCTTAACTCTAACTGATGCTGCTTCTGGGCGGTGGTGCTTCTGCCTGGGTCGCTTACTCTGTGAAGCTGCTTGCTGGCGGTGGTAGCTTCCTGCTGGTGCTTACTCTGGCTGGCATTGCTCATGGTGCTGGTGCTTCTGCTGGGTGCTTACTCTGCGCTGGCGCTGTTCTGGTGAGTGGGTGCTTCTGCTGGTGCTTACTCATGCTGGCTCTGCTCCTCGTCCGCTGGTCCTGCTGGTGCTCCTGGATCTGCTGGTGCTCCTGGTCCTGGCTGTGCCTCTGGTCCTGTGGTTTGCTCGTGCTCCTGGTCCTGCTCGTGCTCCTGGTGCTGCTGGTGCTGCTGGTGCTGCTTGCACTGCTGGGTGCTACTACTCTGCTGCTTGCTGATGCCCTGTCCTGCTGGATATGCTGCTGTGCCTGGTGGACTGCTGGTGCTTATCTCTCTGCTGCTGCTGATCCTGGTCTGCGCCTGGGGCTGTCTGCTGCTGGTGGTGGTGGTGTGGAGGAGGAGCCCCTCACAAACCTGGAAGCCCCCTCTGATGAGGGCCATGTGGTCTGCAAAGGAGGAAGAGGAGCCGGAGAATGGGAGAGCAAGGCAATACAACATAGAAGAGGAACATGAGAGGATGAAGGGTGCTGGAGTGGCTGAGAGAGAACAAGTATTACACTAATGGTCAGAAGGTGGACACAGGCTCTATAGGGACACCAAAAGGAAACAAGGCTGCTTGGAGACCGACCGGCGGAGGAGCTGGGGCTACACTTCGGAGGTGCCTCCTCGGTGGTGGAGAGCACATGCACACGCTGACTACGGGGAAACTGCACTCAAGAAACTCTGGTCAGGCCCGCGGTCAAAGCTGACGCACAGAGAGACATATGTGATGGCCTAAGTGCAGCTTCCTGGAGGATGTAAGAAAATCCGCCACCAAGGAGCAGCCCTCTCACAACCTCTCTCTCAGGCAGCCTGCTGAGAGCCAGTCCTCTTCCCGGCAGAGAGTCAAGCTCCTTGTCAGGCAGGTATACTGTGGAGCCTTATGCCCATGGAGTCCGCCCCGACAGCTGATACTACCCATGGCGGAGCACGTGGAGGACCCCTGAATGCAGTGGGAGAAAGGAGATGGCACTTCCACCACAGGCCAACCCGCATCCACCCCAGCTTTCCCTCACAGAAAGGCAGAGAGCAACAGAGGGGGCAGAGGCACACTGTCCTGTGGAGATAGAGACAATCAGGAGCGCGTAGAATCTCCTCTCGTCACTGGTACACACCGACTCCTATCCTCCAACGCAAGCCTGCTCCTACATATGTGAACGATACGCTCATGGACATGGCAGAACCGCCAGACCAGGTGGTGAAGGGACAGTCACCGATCTCTGCTTCACACCCTCCTCAGACCCAGATGAACCCTGCTTCCCACCCAGTTCCAGATACTGCTCCTCACCCCAGGTGATGTCACTTCCCCTTTTCAAGGGCTTTCACAGCA